>JAYJLV010040551.1:0-54943 GCA_036873485.1 Torymus texanus
AGAGAGAGAGAGAGATAGAGAGAGAGAGAGAGAGAGAGAGAGAGAGAGAGAGAGAGGGAGAGAGAGATACTACGTCAAAAATTTGAATCGTGGCTAGCATGGAAACAAGTAGTTTGTTTTAGCGTGAAGTCAAGGTTGCCTGCTTTAAGTTCGTGAGTTGGTAGTTTTTGAGAGCCAGTTTTCATGGTCTAGGAAAAATAAAATCGCAAAGTTCCACAAAAACATACGTTTTTCCTTTCAATTTTAGTAAACCAAGTACGAGCATTTTTTACATCAGGGTTTGGATATCATAAAATACAGTTAGCTTTTGTACTTTTACTTGAATCAGATCATATGTCCGTACGAAAACATGGCAGTATTGGTAAATTATTTCGGATTTTTACTTAAAAAATATTACATATTAAAAACAAAAGAAATAAAATAGTGTTAACAAAATAACTTTAGATATAAATTTAGATTGAGAGAAATAAGAACTTTAGAAATTTGTCTACATAACGACAGTGTAAATTTATTATGTTAATACGATATGTAATATTAAAATAACTGTACAAATTAAGATTGTACGAGGTTTGAAGGTTACAGGTGTCGTAAATTCCATCTTTTCCCACGAAATAAAGATAATTTTTATTATTGCACAATTCACTTATTCTTCAATTTAATTATTCACCACGTTAGCGACTCTAACAACTCAAATCCGTCATAAAACAAAGCCGATTATTTACTCACACGGTTTAATTAAAAAAAAAGCTAAATACATAAATCCATCAATAATATAACCTCAAATCTTCCTTTTCTTACTTAGAAAATAAAAAAAAACCATCAAGTTTTATAGCAACGCTCAAAACTTCTATACGCGCGGGACGAAAATTTCCAAGCGGACGTCTTGTCACTGCAAACACAAACCAGTCGCGGAGGTCGCTATAGGCGATAATTTCACTTTCGTTGTGATTTTTCTCATAGTACACATCTGCTGACGCGCTGTATAGGTGCGAAATCCGGTGTGACGTCGTTCATTTGCGGGTCTGTGTGCTGGTGCATTGTGAAATTTCGGCGAACCGGACATGTACATTTTTTTGGGAGGTTCGGTAAGTTTAGAGGTTTATGATGTAGGTGTGACGGAAATGTTTTAGCATACGGTTGTTTAAAATATTTTGAAATACACAGAGATAAGAGTTTGTGGAAAAAAACTTCCTTTTTATTGTATCTTGAAACAATTATATGCTCATAAAAAAATATCTAAACTACTGCAGGATATAGTTCTCGAAAAATATCCACAATTATAATAACAAAACGATGCCTGAACAAACTCACTACGATAACGACGTGTTTTGTTAGTGTACTTACAGGCGCACTTTATTTTAACTTTCTCGCACGTTCTTCGCAACTAAGCAGCTCGAGTAACTTATGCAATTTTACAAACCCCGCGCAAGCACAAGCGCACCTTTTACGTCAGCCGCGCACTTGTTTATGTATCAACTTTTTTCGCCGCGAAATTTGCATAAATACGATAAAAATGATTATTCTAGACACTCTTCGAAAACTTTAAATTATTTGTTCTGGAATGCACGATAAAAATTAATAGTTGTAATATTAAGTGTGAGACGAGACATTTTGCAGAATTGTGCAACAACGGTAACTTGCTGATGTTGCATAAAGGTGTTTACATCGTACCAGCTCTAATTGCAATATTATAATCAATTACTGTTCGTAACGAATTTGCATTATCCATATCTTTATTACGAAAACGGACAAATATAATCTTACGCAGTCAGCTGTTCGACTTAGCTGTTTCTCGCAAAATTACGCAGGAGGTAAAATAATGCCGCTGTTAGGTAGTTGAACATTTGATTGAGAAATTTTCTGTTAAAAAAACGTGTTATTTTCATATAATTTGTATCCGGAATTGTTTTTAAGCTTTTTGTGTGGATTTTGTGAAGTAACGCGAATAAAATGTGCACATGTTAATTTTTAACACAACTGGTTTATCTTTTACAAAACGATACATGCAAAATTCACAAAAAAAAATTATGTTTTTTTCGAAATCGCGTATTGACATGAGTATATATTTATGTTCTTTTAGTTTTATATCTTATATGACTATTCACAAAAATAGATTAGGAAAAGTACTGTGCATTTGGTTATCCGAAAGACTAATTTGAATATATAAAAATTTCCATCCCTGGTTCGGTCACCGTTGGCCGTTGAAACGTGTTTTAAATTTCGAAACACTATTCTAGTAATTTTATTTTAAAAAATTACATCTGTAAATACATGTTCTTATTATTTTTTAAATAAAGTGTATCATTTAAGTTACTTATAAGTAGAAGAAAAATTAAAAAAATAAGTAGATTTTTTTAAAATTGAAAAACGATTTTCATCTAACCCAATTTACTTTACTTAACATTAAACTTATGAAAAATATGAAATTTTATTCACAAATAATACTTGTTGACAACATAATTTGATTCTTTATATCATGACTCGAACGTTTCTAATATCCCTGGAACTTCGAAATTCTACTGAAACAATATTCCAACACATACACATACACACACACACATACACCTTAAAATTCGCTATTATCGTTATGAAATGGGAAGTAACGTAATTTCAGCCGGGGGCGATGGATGGATGGATGTGAGTTACAGGATATCTGGAAAACGCATATATAGCGGTCTATGTTGAATTCCGTGTGTCGTAACGAGTCAACGCGCGTGCGCGCAATTACACGATTACACGAATTAGATAATGACTTCCGCGTGCATGCGCGCCCCTTTTTTCTCTCGGAGTTTTGCGGAAAGTGCAGGGTAGCAATGGATCAATGTCTGCTTGAATGTCTTGGTTATGCGTGGGTCTTGTGATAAAAAAGATGAAAATGAAAGGAGAAATTTTTAAGGTTTAAGTAATGTGTTTTTTGTATGTGTTATATATATCCAAATTTTACATATACAGATTTCCAAGAAATTGAATTCGTGCTTGAAAATTGAATATAACACTACTATGAGAAGGGCAAAATGAGGAGTTTTCTTTTAGAAATTGATCTAAAAATCTATGCAATTATTTCCAAAAATACTTCCAAATAAGTAACTATGACCATATTATCTATTTTTCTTGTACCAGATTTAATATTAAATTTTATATAATTAATTTTGGAGAATCAATAACGGAGTTATGATGCTATGTATAAATATATAATAATAATTGCGCATATATATATAGATATATATATATATATATATATATAATAATAAAAATAATTAAAATAAATTTTCATATGAATCTGTAATTTATTCATTTTAGTACATTATTCAAATTGTTTAAAATGTAATTTACGAATAATTAAAATTAAGAGGGTAGACCTTCCCTGTACAATAAATGTCGTGTTTCAGCACCTTGAAACGTTTGAGCGAAGGTAACCAAATTTTGTTTATTTTCATTACAAAATATCTCGACTTCCATTACTCATAATTAAACATTCTATATGAAAAATAAAACGTTGCTTCTGCAAGTATTTCTCGTAAATATTGTTCTTCTCGAAACCAGTCAAAACTTCCACACCTCCAATCACCTAATAACCTCAAAACATTATAAATAACTATATCGCAACATGAATTCCGTACTAACTAAAATCGCTGACATTACTCGGAAAAAAAATCGGGACGATCGGGGCGCACACCTTGCGCAACTCACTACGACAAAAATCTCGCTATATACACGTTACGTTTTGTTTACCGTACGTGTGCACACGCATAAGCGCGCACTGTCGCTTCAGGTGCAAAAAAGGAAAAGCACCGCGTCCTGTGTCTATATATACACTCACACGCACGCGCGCGCGCTCTTATTTATTCTTCCTTTGGATGACCGCAGCTTAGTATATGTGTATCTGTATGTGTATGCGAACGGCAACGAATTCGCAATACGAATCGCACGCGTTCACACGTACACTCGAACTGACCCACTTTACCGGCGCGAGCTCCTTTTTCTTTTGCGGTCCAACGTTGTGAGTAAACGTGCGTGTGTACGTGTTTGTATGAATGAGTCTGAGTCAGTTGAGAGGATATGGTGGTTGAAGAATTCCTGTGAAGTTCGATGATATGATAAGAGATTGAAAGTGTGCGCGAGTATGTGTCCGTGTGTTGGAATATCTTTTGCGATGTGTCTATACGGCTTTGTAATAGCGCAACGTAATATTCTATAGTACTCGTAAGGAGCTTATCGATGGATGTATCGAGTAAATTCAATGTAAGAGGATAGAATTTATAGTCGTTAATTTTAAATGAATTAAGACGATCTACTGATTTGAGATATCGATACGTTTCTATCCCGTAAATGTTCACAATATTGTTTCGGCGTCTACTTTTAGAATAAGTTTTTGCCGATTTTTCCGCACCTGTATAAATGTTCGGTATAATGTTACAATGCAGTAATTGAATACTGAATAACTCACATGCGGGAGACTAACTGTTTAATGGAGTAATGACGATCTCCATGACTCACCTGTAACATAAAGAAACAATTGTAATTAGTGACAAGCTTAAATGAGCGATAAAAGTGGAAAAATCAACAATTTTATTTGCAAGATAATTATATGTGATTCTGGCTAAGTATACGCTATTTTTGATTTTCCATTTTTTTATTTGCTTTTATAATATTTATTACATATAGAAAAGTAAATAACTGTTTTTTATTTATGCAGATACCCTTTCTGCTCATCTATAGCATATATAAGTCTAAATATTAATAGGCTTCTTTACTATTTACTGTTTCATAAATCACCGAGAAATGTATACGCAAATAAATGTTTTAAAAACCTATCATGATTTAGGTTCCAGAGTTATAATGAATTAAATAGTTGAAAAGATGATTTTTGACAAATGAAAATTGGATACATTAAATAATTAGGAGTGGTTGAACGTAGTGTTCTTGAACGTAAGCGATGATGTTACTGCGCGAAATTTCACTTTGTGGTTTGATGCGGGAATTAATCCCGTTTTAAAATCACTTTCGTTGTCATATATTTTTAAGTTGTGCGAATATCATGAACAAAATTATTGTCACCACATTTTTAAAATTTTTATCTGTAAATATTGCGAGAAAGTACTTCTTTACGCTTTCAGTCTGTAAAAGCAAGTCACTTCCGTAAACTCTGTATAAAATGTTTTCCATTTACTAAAAATTATTATAAATGTTTTACCATTACATTTGCAAATGTGGTCGCAGCAAGGTTCAGTGGTTGCATTTAATTTTACGAAGTTTCATTTTGTTTATAATGGCATTCACTATATTACATGAATAATGATATTTACATAAAACGTTCGGGTTTCACAATTACAACATTTTATGCGTATAATATACACACTTCTCATCTCTGTTCTGATTCAGCTTTACATCACTTCAAAATATTAATTTTAAATTTTGGCAATCTTTTTGAATCGCACAGTTTTTGCGAATTTTCTACTCGATGAATATTCAATGAGTGTAACAGTACACTTAATATATCTGTGGCTTCCCGGAATAATCGAATAAGTCCATTTTTTCGAGTTTCTGAGAAAAACGGGTTTTAATGTTCAAACTTATATGTAAGATCGGGAGAAACGAGATGAGTCGCGATACTTGACTAGTCAAATGACACATTCAAAACACATATTTACACGTAGGTTTCAACAGATTATATATTTTCTGACGCGTTAAAAACGAATAAGAACTCAAAACACTATGGACTTATCTGGTTATTCCGGGAACTGTGGCTTTATCTGATAGTGCGGTTCGCGTTTATTTTAGAACGCAGTCTTTAACTTAATTATGAAACGGACAGTAAATTAAAAAATTAACAATTGTTCAATGAATTCTAACTTAATCAAGAAATTTCTATTTTACTGACATTTCTATTAAATTTACGACCATTTGTATTGTATTCGTATTGTACTAATATTGTAAAATTATGAAATGTTTATAATTTGAAAGTATATAAGAATTTTTCAAATAAGCAGATAAATATATTGTTAGGAGTAAGGCCTCGTAAATAGTTTAATAAAAAGTGACGGGATTCGGGCTTGAACCGAGTTCGTCGATTTACAAATCAGACACTCTGCCACAGCTGCCACCTTTCGGCTTTCTGCTAATCAGCGACATATTGTAATTGGACGCCTTGCTTGTTTCGTTCTTTTTATAATCGTTCGTGTATCCATACGTAATAATATATATTAGTCATCATATTCAAATTAAATTTGAATGGATAAAATAAATATAATAACTACGATAAACGAAAAAAATGCTAGACTTATCCGATTATTCCGGACAAAAAATTTGAAAAATAGACTTATCTGGTTACGTTTCGGGTGAATTGTAGCTTTACGACAATATTTTTGCTACTACTGAAAGTGGTTATCTCGATTTCCAAAAAAGTGGACTTATTCTGTTATTCCGGGAAGACACAGATATGTACTGCTATGTTCAAGTAAATATATTGATAAAATTACTATACCACGTAATTCTGAAATTTTTCATAAACACGTTCGTTTTACCGAAGTATTATTGCAGTTTTTTTAAACAATTTTTCATACTTTTTATTGAACCTTTTCACACTGTATGCGATTTGCTTTACGTGGACCACAATTAAATAGTTGTTTATCTCGGAACCTACTTCTCAACCAAACTTTCTTATACATTATACCCAAAAACAACCATACAATCGAAAGTAACATTCCTTCCTCTGCCTCCACCAACACAATTGAAAGAGAAATTTCCCCCACCGCCAATTCCACATCACCTGTAAAACGCACCAAAAATTCACTCGCGCATCTTCGCGTGAAATTCCACGGCGTTCGATCGATTTTTACAATCGCCAGGTTCTCTCACCTATTAGGGTCATCGAGCGTCGCCTTTTTTTATTTCATACTTGTATATCGCGCCGGATGAAAGTAAATGCCGCGCGAGCGCGCGCAGGTAACACAACGGGACGTCGTGCCAGATTTGTTTTTTTCGGCGACGGTCTAGCCGACCGGTTGTACGCGTGTTTCGAAATTCGGTTTATTGGTCGCACGCGGTTGGATGACAGGTTTTTTTTCGCGGAGGAACGAGGAATTCAATTTTTGGGTGGAACTTTATTAATTTTGAATTTTAATTTGATTTTTTCTAGCAGGTTTTTTTAGGATTTGATGAATAAAAGTCGATTTAGAAATATATATTTTTGGTTAAAAAAAAAAAACAAAATAAAATATGGATGAAATAAGATGGATCGAAATTTTAAAATGCAAAAGAAGAATTTTACCAGATTTTTATCGATTATGAATATTATGCATAAATATATATAAAAAATATTTTATGTACAATTAGTTTACTTTATTTTTTAGAATCTACCAAAAACTCGAAAGCGAAATTTTCTTGGCTTTTGTAGCGTCGCAGTTTTAGCACACTGCTATTTTTAAATAATGTATGCGACATGTCAGTCTTCTACATTCTAACTTTCAAGATTTCACTTTCTTCTTCGCACAATCTGACACAGAACAATAAAAAAATTTTAGTTAGAGGCTCGAAAATAATAGCTATTTACTATATCCTCTTTGACTTTCGTTACTCAAACTGAATGATTGACGGTTTTACCACGTAAAAAATCTATAAAAAAAAAATCTTCATTTTTCTGCTCATTATGCCATTTTTTCGTAAACAATGAAAATATATTTTAAATTTTAGATACCAAATTAATTCTTCGTAAAAAAACTGTTAGTTTTAACACATTCTAAAACATAAGCAGAATTAATATTCATTTTCTGAAATATTTTTTTTTATTTTATCTATAAATAATCTGTTAACAGTAACCATCATCTTTTGCCTTTCCCAGTGGTATTACACAATGTAGTTATCAAAAAGTCCTTTAGTACCATAATTTTTTACTATTTTATCATAAAAATGCCTTCTTAATCATGAATTTTTAAAAATGGCTCATAAAACTTTAACACACGCGCCACGGAAAACGTTAAAAAATTGACCGTGTAACCATTCCGAAATAAAAAGACAACATTAAAAACAACACGCATATAACTTACAACTATCAACCAATCCGAGCCATTAATCGAGCGCCGGCACCATTCATCGATCAATAATCAGTCGCGCCACGCGTACGCACCTTCGCGATCCCACAGCGACGATAGGAAGCGAGAAATTAACGGTTGTACCGTAGGCGCGATAGCATCGGAAACTTGTATATACAGAGGTATAAGATATAGACACAGTGCGCCAGGTGGCCTTGGCATTTTCGAAAAGTTCTTGGTGATTATATGCCGGTGTCGCCGTGAGAGGTGACAGGTTTACTTTGACCCCTTTGGGGTATACTCACGGTGGTTGTCTTGTGATTGGTTCGATCGATGAAAGTCGAATTTTTTACTAGCTCGTATTGTGTACCGCATTCGGAAAGAGTAATGTCAGTGCTTAAGGCTTTTTATGCATCAATTATTTGGATGAAGGTTTTAAAAACTGGTTAAATTATCTTTGCACACAAGTTTATTACTTAGCAGCTTAAAATACACATATATACGTATACCTTGTGAGTTAAGAATACCTTGGTACCAAACAAAATTTTAAAAGTAACTTTAACGTTATTATTATAGATGTCAGAAAATTGACTCAATAAAGTATAAAAAAGAATAAGTAAATATCAAGCATTTTTATTGTCCAGATACTGAATAGAAAGTCGTAAAAATACGTTAATAATACCAACATTTATTAAATAATATCAACAGTGTCGTTATGAATGTCAAAAAAATGACTTAAAAGATAAGACAAAGATAATAAAGTTTTATGCATTTTTATTTCATAAACGCACGATAAAAAGTCATCATTATATACAATTGTGGTTTCGTTTTATAAAAACAGACCAAATATCAACGAACCTTGCTATATATATATTCAATGAATTGTGAAAAGGCGCGTAAAGTTCCGACGATATTCACCGATTAAACACGCTCATTTTTATTTCGACTTTTTTCAAGATACAAAAAAAAGACGTTACATTGCAACAGTCTTTTAATTAAATAAATAGTATAGACTTTCTCGTTTTTTTTTGCACGACAATTTTCTCAGTATATAATAACAGTAACAGTTAGCACAACCGTGCGTACCGCTATTTACCCCATCTCAGAAGAATATTTTTTAATTAAGCTCGAAATGATGTGTGTTCGCAACGGTCATAAGTTCTTGGAAAAGTGCAGTAAAAAAAGGACACACTTGACCTCTTAAAAATCAACTGTCTCATCGTACGCTTTACGATCTCATGATCGTCATTACTATATACACATATATCATAAAAAATTTTCTTTCAAATTCCACACCCCGAAAAAAGAAACTTCAATCAACTTCTCTCATCCTCGCCATATAGTGCATATACGTATATACTTGTAAGCCGTGTGCAACAGGCGGCCACTGCTCTCTTCCTTCCTCGCTCTCTCGCCACGCGCACGCGCGCTTTCCCTTTCGCCGCGCATGTAACGACGCAACTGGAACGCTCGGAGTACTCGTGTATATATAGATATATATATATATGTATATACTTCTCTGATGATTTGGTGAAAACGAGAGGAGCTCGCGAGCAATTATGCAAAACAATAGACGGGATCGCGAGATGATGGGCTTTTTGCACGAGTTGTAAGCGCGATACTCGCTTCCGAGATCAGTGAGAATATTTTGCCAGCGCGATATCGCTTCGAGAAGTTTTTCGCGGAAATATAGCGAGGGATGTCATTTTAAAGAAGGTGGGATGATTTATTATATTTTTTGTTGGCGGTGGGTACCATTAATTTTTATGACTGTGAAGATGATCGTTTGAAAAAGAAATATGAAAGAAGTTATTTTATAAAATTAGGTATCGGAGTTTTATACTTATTTGAAATATATATAGATTATAGAAGAAATCATTGTATAAAACTGTCTACAATAAGGTATTGAAAATCTATTGTAAGTTAGTATTTGGATAACGAATAGAAGGCTCTAAAGCATTTTTATTACACATCCAAGCTTTGATTTACTTTTGCTGTATTTAAAGATTTTGGTATTAACAATATGAGTGCATTTCAGTAATATTCACTTTAAATCTTTAGAATATTCCCTTGCATTATGCATGATCTATCATTATGTTTACTCAACTGCTGTTCAATCAATAACAACAGATTTGAAGTGTTCAAGCAAACATATTTTTTGAATATTTAATAGAAATAGAAACTGTAACAACAAACAGACATAAATTATTCAATTTTTATGTGAATTTTATATCAATTGTATTTAAATGGTATATACCAAATCCATTAGAAATAATTTACCGTTGAATAATTACACGTTATAGGTATCATGAAAAAGCAATACTTATCATTTGTAAGATTGTTTAAACGAGATAGTAAATTGTTCGTTCATTAGAGGAATTGATTGTTCGAACTCATTGTGTACAAACTGTAATTCTATTCGACGTCGTGCGGTCGTAAATTGATACGTACAGCAGGTCTCTGCAATTTCATATTTATACTAAGTCAAATCAACGAAACGTACCTATTCTAATTGTAAGATAGCACTATCACAAGTTGAGATGAAAATTTATGGTTTTTGATAAAGTTTGAGAACGCTTACAAATAAAAATAATTTTTTCATTGTTTCATTTTTTGAACATAGAAATGAAGAAAATAGTTCGATAAATATTTTCTGTCCTTTTTCGATAACTACTAATTTTCCCTACAAGTTGTGATAAATATTTTATCATGACCGATTGAAAATTTATTCACACAAGTATAGTTACATTACGAAATCGATTCTGACACATTTTTTATAGAGTATATAGAAAAGTAAAAGCTCACGCCTTCGGGTATAAACGGATCGATGCTGTGTACGAGTATCTATAATGAGAATCTAGCTAAAGCTCTACAAGCAATGACCGCTTACTTAATTTCATCTAAATATAAAACTAACTATACAATTATTTTTTAGAATACTCAAATGAGGTTCAAAAATTTACTCAATATATTCAACACCCAACAAAATCAACTCAACCAAGATACTTCACACTGCTTACTACAATACAAATTGGAACGGAATCATCATTCCAAATATTTATTCCAAGAAATCCTAAAATTTTCGTCGAAGTACCAATTGACTACAGCTCTATTTAGACACTAATGCGATCAGTGCGACCAACAGATACTTAACTATGCTAAAAATATTGAGATTCTGGTTACTAGAATTTCCAGCTACCTACTATACGTTGCTTTTTCATTAACAACAATTACGCAATAACCAGTATCACCAACCTAATCCTAAAAGTCACCCTTAGCTCCATACTTTTCCAACAATCCACCGTAGCAATAACAACAACGCTGACAAGTGGGTGACACTCTCGGCTTATAACCCACTTCTGTCACCCCTCGTGCGGCTTCCAACTCCTAACCTCACTCACCGTTGCACAATTATTGCCATGAGTCGGCACAGACCACAGGCTGAACCACTTCTCTATTCCACACCGTCAACGTATATCATTATCACCATCACGCTCTTACCTCCTTCTCCACCTCCTCCTCCTCTCCGTTTCCACTTTTTGTTCCACTTATCCGTGGAGACTCATCGTCGTCTCGTCACCTCATCTCGTCATATACGCGTCGACTCGAATCCACGCGCGTATGGATCGCGACTGCCGACGAGCGACGCGTACAGTATAGATGCGTGTAACGTACTACTCTACTCGCCATTGTTGACACGCGGGTGGGGGCGTAGAGTAAGCGAGCGAGTGAGAGAGAGAGAGAGAGAGCGGGACGCAACTACACTTTCTCGGGTTTCATGTGCCGTTGCATGTTGCGATTCAAGGGCGGCAAGGTCGTCCAGTAAGGGGATCGATTATATAGAGTGGGTGGAAACGAGAAGGTAATTAAAAGAGTGCAAGTGTACTTAATCAAGTGCAGATGTACGCGGTAATATTCGGGAATTTTTTTTTTAGGTGTGTAGGGTTGATTTCATAATGGGGAAGGAGGAAGGTTCAGTGAACCATTTGTCATGAGGTAGCCCTGAAAGTTTGGTATATAGTTTGGTACTGTAGTATGTCGTTATAGAAGTAAGTTAGAGTTATTGAAATTGTCGGTGGATTGCCGTTAAAGTGTACTGAAAACAACGTTAAATATATTATTGAGTTTTCCAAGATACTTAAATATTAAACTGTTAACCCCGATTTCCATTAAGCTCTGGAAGTACATTTTTAATTTTGCAAATCAATAACACGAGTGTAAACTCACTTTTAATTAAAGTAAAAACTCTCTGGACTAATCCAGAAATGAGCTACTTTTAATAATTAAACTAGGACAGCAGTCTTGCGTGTATACGAGTTCTAAACTAATTTTACATTTCATTCATTATATTTATTATAAAAAGGTCGTGTATAGTGAACTTCTGCTATATGTCCAGTAATCGATTGTATTAACTCTAAAATATAATAATTTTGAAACATTGTTCTCTACCGAAAGCTTAGCAGTTTTTGTAGGGCTTCAAAAATCAATCAAATTCGTCTACATTATAGTCACAAGACATATAGATATATGCTTAGATACTTTCAGACCTTAGCGACAATTTCTTACACGAATAAATCTTTACACTCGAGACACATCGCGCCAAATGTACTTCCCCCTAATTAAAATAAAACGAAGAAAACCCCGGGAAAGAAAAACGCCGAGTCAGCCGAGCCTTAGCCATGACTCACTCATCAACTCAGTACGCTCGCACTCACATACGCATTTCTCGAAAAATTCGTTACTTTTTTGCAAATCCACGTCTCATATTAAAATTCTTCCCGAGCCACAGACATAACGGCGAAGGTCGAGCGCGTAGATCTTCCCGCGCACAGCGAGATACGGCAGCCCGATGAAAGAGAGAAAGAAAGACAAAGAGCGACCCTGGCGCTGGGCAATTTTTCTGATATATAGTGAATTTTGGTCGTGAGTAGTGATAGTATAGGAAGTTCAAAAACTACTGCTAGGCTTGGACGTACTGAGGTGGTGGCGGTGTCTTTTATGAATACGAAATTTCTGTGGAATGTTTAGGAATAACTAAGCGGAGTTATGATAATTCTTTGGCAGCGTGCGCACGTGGATACTAATAACACGTAAGCACAGTATGATAATAGCGTATTTTCAAAGCAGGTTTTTTTCGAGTTCGAGTCAGTGCTATCTTCTTATTTCCGCAATAACTGTACGGGAATTCACGTTGAAATCTATACATTGTGTGAGTAATCATTAGTTATCGTTAAATTAAGGATATTTTTATGTCAGCAATCTCTAGATTCGAGATGAAATCAAAATGAATAGATAGTAATCTCGAGATTTATCTTCAGCTTTGCATGCAGCAAACTACGTTTTGTCCTGCACGTCTAAACGTTTACTTTTTCATCACAATTCAACCACGTCTACCACATTCAGTTACCGACTTATCTACAGCAACGATCACCAAAAAATCCCCCGTTTATCTCGAAATTTCGAGATCTCGGACAAAACAGGACGCACAAAGAGACCAGCCGCCGCACTGCCAGCACCGTCATATCTATCTCGTATAGAAAAAGGAAAGCAAAACCGCGACGGTAAAAAGACGCGCGCATGCGTAATGTAGGCTCTCCGCGAAACGCGACATTACGCGCGCAACTTGCATTTTCCTTTGTAGCCCGCGTGTGTCTAGAAAGTTATATTTCTCCTCTCCACTCTCGCGAGTATATAGCTCTAACGTACACGTGCACGAATATATATAGTCACTGACTCGCGCGGTTATACCTCGCGCGGTAAATGAGGGGGGAAAAAAGAAAAATCAGTGGACCTGGTCATTGTTACGCGGCGGATCGGATTTTCGATGTTCTCGCGTGTTTTTATATAGGTTAGGTTGACGAAATTGCGTGTATTTTCACCTCTCGCACACCTTTCTTTTTCCATCCGTCGTTTTCCTCCGGTATACCGACTTATATAATAATTCACCCGTCGATGTAATCTCACGACGCTGTAACGTATTTTTGTGGCGCTTGGAGCAAGCCGTCGCCGCTAATTATGTCACACCGCGCTGTCGGGTTTACCGACTGCGCGCGCCCGCTCGCGACGCGGATGTTTGTCGGCATCATGCACTCGACTACCGGGCTCTGTGTATATGTGTGTGTGTGTGTGCAGTGATAAATGGACGCTTATGGAGATATTTCAGAGGTAATTGGCAGTAAAGCGTTCTGTTAAATTAAACGGTAACTACTGTTTTCTTTTTAAGTTTTAGTGAAAACTTTATCTAGATGAAGTGTTATTTTGAGGTTATGGAGATCTTTCGCTTGTATAATATTTAATTTACTCGTAGTATATGGTTAAAATATAATTTAACTTAAGAAGAAGGTTCAATGATATAGTTTCGGTTATGAGAAATCTATTTTGATAACATTTGAAATATATAAAAACACCTATTTGAAAGAATAAATAGGCTTCGTCTATACTCGTTTTCGGAGCGCTCCCGCGTTCCTTGATACTATGAATGTAAGTGCCGTTTCTTTAAGTTCAGATGCAACTTTTTTTTCTACCTAATACAAAATGAAAACTCTCCATAGCAGAAAGTTTAGTAATGATAACCTCTGATTGGTAGTATTTACAACTACCAAACAATTAAATATGCGTTTATTTAATTGTTTATTTAATGTCTGCGCAATTGTTCAAAGCTTCTAAACCACGACTTCCTGCCCATCAGCAGAGCAACAACCGCTAATGTCCCTCGTTAAACCAACTACACCCACCTGTCCTCCACACTCCCCCTTCTCTCTTTCTTTCTTTAAAAAAAAAACACTTTTCCCACCGTTGGACCGACGTAATAACAACCACCAAGCGCGCAACTTTCGCGTCTTAATCATCCATCTTTTCCAGTAAAATGAAAAGTAATCTCTCTTTTGCTCTCTTTCTCTCCTTCAACAATGGTCTAGCACGCGAATTTTTCGACGTCACAACAACAGCACAGCGTGCAAAAAAATACTCACCGATTACTATTTCGCCTTCGACGCGGAAAAGCGCGCACAGGCTCGCGACGAGCGTGTGTAGTACGTATATATTTATATATACGCAGGAGTGAAAGTGCCCGCTGTGCGCGGAGATCAACTCATGTATATAAGTAGGTAGCAAGTGAGCGCCTCTCGCGAAAACACGCGCTGATGCATCGTGAGTATATATATATGGTGTATGGTACGTGTGTATATGGCGAGAGATCGGTATCGCGGTTGAGGTTATGTTCGCGCTCCTCGCGGTTTCTTTTCATATAAATTTTTTTCTTATGGAAATAATGAACAATATGATTGCAGGGGCGCGCGCGCATGCACGAGCAATGGGTTCATGGACTCGCAATAGAGAGAGAGAGATAGAGAGAGAAAGAGATGTTCGGAACACGATAAGGTTGTTAATGTTGTTCCGTCAATGAGGAAATTCCGCGTGCAAATGTTTAATTTGGCTTAATGAGTGGTTTTAATGGTAGATTGATAGATTGTGGGAATTGTATAGGATTATCGTCAGGTTGTTCAAGTAATTAACGTTGTTTAGTTAAGACAAAAGTGAAAATTTGAATATGATGTAAGATATTCGATGCCAATGTAACTATGAATACACTAATACAATAAAACTTTAGGATTATCAGATTAACAAAAGAAGAGTTACAATAAAATCCTTGGAACAATAAACAAGGACAATAATTTTCTTAGCATTTTCTAGAGTTTTTCTTTGTTAGTAAAAAAACCGATCATGATGCAACAACTTCATATAACTAAATTATTTCAGCCCCTGGAGTGGCCACAAGGATCAAAACAAGACGTGTAATTTACATTTAGTACAAAAGTGTTTATTCGCGTGTATTGTACACATCTTATGTGTATGGATGAGGTGGTGGATCGCGGCATTTTTGTGATATAATTTGAACCACTTTGTTGATTTTGTTCGAGACTGTATCATGTTTTCGCACACAAAGTTACAAGTCAGTCTGTAGTTCATACTTTAAGATAAAATTTATGCAATTCATATTTTAATTTCTCAGAGATTGATTCTTTGATTTTATTGATTAATATCATATAAAAAAGATTTGATGAAAGTAATTTCCAATGCATAATAATAAGTTAAAAAATTGTCAACTCTATGTTATAAAAATAAAATAAGTTTAACCAAGCGACGCTTATTTAATGAACATTTTTATCGAGAATCCGGAAAACCTCATCACACGAAAAAAATCCATATCTCGTTCAAAATAATGTTCATTAATATTCCATTAAGATACCATGATTTTCGACAATCTCAACAACTTGGTTCATGCATGTACACGCTCCCTCCTCATTACTATAATCAGATAATTTGAAATTCCGTTAAATAAATATGCTCATAAAGAGAGAGAGAGAGAGAGAGGAGCAGGAAAGAAACATTCGAAACGCGTACATGCGCCTCACGAAGGTTGCCGGACTTGCCCCTTAACGGAAGTTTCCTTACCGAATCACTTTGTATCTATCTGCACATATACACATCATCTGGTCAACTGTGCACAAGAGATGACCACACAGACCATACCAGCAAAGCATAATTCTTTTGGGTTTCGACATTTTCGGACTTCCCATTTCGTTTGGTCTTGTGGTTTGTTAGCTATTTATTGATTTCTGGGTAATTATTGTTTTTAGAACTTTATTTCAAAGATAATTCGATAACAACAGTTTTCCATCCGATTCGAGATTCACGATGATTTGTCGTAAAACTTAGAAAAATTTTTAATGTAGTGTTGATTTATTATTTCCTGAAAAAATTTATATCGAATAATTTAGAAACCGCAGTTTATACTATCATATCGACTACTTTTATCATTCAGATCTTAAGATCGCGAATAGGAAGCAATTTACTTCCGGTAATAAAAAAGTTTTCTCTATATTTATTCTGCATCAACATCGATTCGATCTGAGAGATCGTTAATACACACGAGAGTACGAATTCCATTTTCTAAATACTAGAGGTGCGAAGATTATAGGAATAAATAGTTTGTATTTTTCGCTAGATTATACCTCTATTAAGATTACATTCACCTAATCGCTGAATAACTTATGTTTAATCAAATTTACTAATTATTTCGATGCATTAACAACAAATCTCGTTGCTCGTAAAAGCCTACAATGTATTTAAAACTGTCAGTTTTATTTTCCCCTCATATGAAACATAATTATTTTAGTTTCGCGGGACACCTCTTCACATAAAAATTTATTATAAGAATTAGACCAACTCTTATAGAAGTACTAAAATTACTTTCACCTAAGAATAGCGTGTAAACACAGCGTAAAGGTCCCTGAACTCTCACGGCCGTCTTATAGGTATCTGTACTTACATCTAGGACAGATCGCAAGATGATGAAGCTGTCACTTGACTCGCTTGCACGCTCGCGTATCGATCGCCCACGCACTCGCGTACTCGTCTCTCGGCATTAATTATTTATCGGCCTCGACGACTGAGGAGCCATTGTACACCGATTGATTCCTCAAACAATCGATGGACGCGCGCTCACTATATATATATATATACACACACACACACACATATATATAGTCAATAACGATCGAATTGCGCGAAATGAAGTTTTTGATGGGGAGGTATATCTAATTGCAGCGAATCGTAGCGAATGAAAAATTGTAAATAATGATGAGTGAAGTTATTTAAGTATCAAAGTTGAATATTAAATGATAATAAATTGCGTCAGTTCTTTAGTTTTTACTTATTTAACGGGCATACATTATAAGGAAAGATTTTTTTGAAAGTAGTCTGGATTTTTTATATATTTTGAATATCTTGAAGAATACCGAGATTTTTTCACAGATCTACACTATACTATAATATAAAATTTTCATCCAATATTTATTATACGCTTCTTAACGATCGATTCTATTCTCAAAAAAATGCTAAGCTAATTCCGTTTTTATTCTTGGCTACATCAAGTCCATTAACTATTTTCACACTCACACTTTTGCCATTTTTTTCACTCACATAAATTTTTATCTCTCCGCTTATGCACACGCAGGACAAATAATATTTCATTCGCGCGTTTTTACAATCATAAACGACCGAAGGTTGACGAATGAATTAAACATGAATCTGCTGCGCGGCTTATCCACTAAAAAAGTCGTTAAAAAAGCTGAAATCCAAAAGCGAACTCGCACAAATGGAAAAAGGAAGTAACGTCAGCACAGTGGTGAGTAAATATCGATGAATCGTTGAGCAATGACGAAAGGAAAAGCGTTAGTAATAATTTGTTTAGTGGTTTATGTACTTGAAATGAGCTTCGGGCTCAAGTATACATGGTGAAGTGAAAATTGCTCCTAGCATCGTGAAGATGGTACCGAATAAGGAATTCGTTGGAGATCTGGATTTTGTTTTCAACGATTCACTTTCATAAGTGAAAACACACTTTGAATAAGATTAGCATCGTTTTCGATCTTGGATGAGCATTTGCTTAGATAATTTTACCAACGCTGCTACATTTTATCTGAATTATTCAATCATTACCAGTATATTCTACTTAAATCAAATGACATTAAAGCAATAAACATACATTATATAGATTTTATTTCCAAGAAAATTTCTGTAAATAATTCAATGCCGAATTCGCCTATTTTACTGATTATTTACAAGTCAACGATTTATATTCAAGCCGGAATTTCTTTTGAAACACTACTACGCCTGTAATCGCGACAATAAAAGTGTCGAAACTCATTAGTCGTTGTGCCGAATATTCCGATTGTTTAAACGATCTTGCAATTTGGCAAATTTTCCAGATTTCAGAAGGCACTTTGAACACCTCGGCGTAGAGCTTCTCATAAAATTAACAATTATTTACGAGGAAGAGAAAGTTACGCGCTAGGATTCAGCAATGAATTATAATACTTATGAAATATCTCTCTCTCTTCGCGTTGTAGGAAAGTTAAATTCTCAGCGAATTCGTCAGACAGATGAGCTTCTCTTTATCCCATTAGCAAAAGTATCATATAATTTCATGCAGTTCCTTATTAATTTTTCAAAGTTCCTGTTCGTCTATTATACAATAACTTTATCAATTTTATGCGATACTTTATATACGTAGTGTAATATAAATCTTACGTAGTGAAAGCATTTCTATAAATTATTATTATGTATTTTGTTATGAAAAGTAACGTGGTATACACATAGCCACGTAATCATGGCGATTTTTCAGCATATGGATAAAACATTCTTAGATCCAGATAAAATGTGTGGCAATTTTCTTATGTAAACCAAGCGCGTATCCTAAAGTTCCTGTTAAAAACGGCAATTGATAAAATAACATTTTTCCCCATATGATAAAATAAAGAAACACGCTAATTACTTTACAGACATCCTGTTACCAAACTTCAATTACCACCGCGAGCCTCTGACAAAAGCTTACAGCAAACACCAGGCGGCAATATTCGCGATATGCGTCGCACTTTATTGTCCGTCCGCATTAAAATTCTCGGGAGCATCTCACACATCATCCACATCACCACACATATGCGTGCCCGCACACAATATATCCACAGCGCTGCGAGATTTTTTTTTTACTGGTGGTCGGCGCATTTTATGTAAAAAGGTGTTACTACATCTTATTAAATTAATCCAAGAGCGTAATTTCAGCTTTCCACACGAACGCTAGTGTGTATATATATGTACGGGGCCGAAAGCCTATTAGAAAACCATATTACGTGATTGCGGCGCGCGTCATTTTCTCCTGCGCGCTCAAGTCAACGTTCACTTTGCCGATTCGCGAAGTAGTATACGTGTGTGTGTGTGTGAGTATGTGAATGTATGTATGAAAGGTTTAAGTTTTCTTTGTTTTGATGGGGAGAATTGATTTGGGTGCAATGACAGTACGTTTGTGGAAATAGAAAAAGTTGAATTGTAGGCTGTTTGATAATTATTTCCAATGATGATTTTCTCGATAATTGATTGTGTTAACATCTTCGTTTGAGATTTATGACTTGGGAATTTTAGTCCATTTATCTAGTTAATAATTCCTAATGTCAGACTTTGAATGACGCGTTAAATCCCATAATTAGATATCTAATCCCGAAAATGACACTGGAAACCTATTTGTTCTATCGTTTATCCAAATTCATTAGCTATGTTACATTCTTTAATTGTTTTGACGTCTAGATGAAATGAATGACCTGATTCAACGTGGAACTAACGGATCCACCATAATTCTATGCTAAAGAGTTATTAGTCGCAACTTGTCTCTGATGCAAAAATATTCTCTGTGGAGACATATCAATTTGGCTCTTTAAAGTAATTTGTTGAAATAAACGTCCCATTCCTATCGATTCGTACCGATTTCTATCGATGATTACCGATAATTATTGATTTTTACCAATAATTACCGATTTTTACCAATCCTCGTTAACCGGTATTTTATATTTTTATTTTGTTGCCAATTTTCACCCAATTTTCACCCCCTATCAACACGAATAAAAAATCGTACCTGTGGAGCGATGGACGCGTGGTATCAATTGGTCTTCTCTCGAACCTCCTGGGCTTCTTCCTCTCTTGCGTTCTCAACTACCGATTGAAATTCGCGCGCTCAATTTTCTCAACTGCTATTCTTCTTCACTCCTTTGTTCTCCTTCTCCAGGCACTCTCGACTCTCGACACTACTTCGGGTTCATCAGCTGCCTCGCACCCCTATACTCGCACTCTTAATTCTCTCCGTCTCGCAGCGTCGAAGAAAAAAAAATCGTCACCACTGTGTATGCACTTTTTGTAATAGACACGAATTAGACAGTGAGAGATGACAGAGAAGAGGGTAAGAGGTAGTATCTACTTATCCCTCGAACGGGGTGTATATCACTCTCGCTCTCTCACTCACTCTTTTCGGCGACGACGAAAACGACGACGCACGCACAACTTATCCGAGTCCTGCCGCGAGACTGACTGTCGAGCGAGCGACTCGCGCGCTACGCCGATTCCCTCCTCCCTTCCCCCCCCCCTTCTCCTCCTTCTCCTTCGTATGTAAGCGCGCTAGCTTCTCTGTCTCTCCTTTCTCTGCCCCTTTCTTCATCTTGCGATCGCCGCTCCTCCCACCCCCCCTCCGCCCCCCTCCTCCCCCACTTACCTGCGTATGCCGACGGTGGACAGGCAGCGCGAGGACTACTTTTTTTAGCGCGCATAAGAGCGTCGAGCGGAGTTTTTGCGCAGGTACTTTTTGCCGAGTGCGTATGTATATACTCATGCTGGAGGTCAGGTGTGGTTCCGCAGAGGGTTGACGTAGCCTTCGCTGTGACGTTGATAGGGAAAGAAGAGGAACTTACGGGGATTGTTAGGGTTTAGAAGGTAAGGGTTAAGTAATTTCAGGGTGATTAGGCAGGTATTGTTAAATTCATCATTAGAGGGTATCAAGGACACCTGTTTTACCGATTGTACGCATCATTGTACTAATGCGATCATGGCTATTTGAGTTAGGAATTATATAATAGTGACCGTCGTGATTAATATTAATATAGCCCGCTATTAATTTGTTATATATTAATGTAAAATAAATTGATGGGCACGTGGAATGAGTCATTCAGGAAGCGAACACTTTATTTTTATTATTGATACCGAGGCAGTAACGGCGTCGGTTTTATCACTGTATTAATATAATTTAAATATATTTAATAACAAAAAGTATTCAAAGAATTTTTATTACAATGTCATGAGTTTATTAAAAACAAAATTTACATTCCTGCTACGAGGAATTAGAGGACGGGTTGTTCATTTGCAAGTAGAGTAAGTCGAATGCACTAAACCAAGACCGCTTTTACAATAATTATTTAAAATATTTCATTCTACGACAAAAATTTATTCCATTGTCATTTATATTTTCTCAACGTTCCAAGTATTTTTTTCCGAAGTAAGTAATCCATGATGATTGCGGTATTTCCGTTGTATATAGTAAGTTAAACAGGTAATCAAACAATCATATGGAAAAATTTTCAGTTACGTATTGTAATTACCGATAGGTCAAGGCAATTTGTCCTTAAGTTTATTAACCAATGAATTTTTTATTTTATTACATAAAGTTCTATTTTGATCAAATAACGTCGTTTATCGATTCTTTAATAAGGAAACGTAGTAGTAAACATTTGCTTATCTCTTCACGATGATTATATTTATAATAAGTAATTCAATACTATCGCACTCTAAACATTAAATGTTGTAGAAATCCTATCAATATTTAAGAAAAACATCACGTTGATGTCTATATTATCATTACATTATAATAGAAATATATAAGGCCAGTGGTACATCTGCCATTTAATCAAAATTTTTTTATCGCTAAGGAGAGCATATCCAACTTCCTTGTTAAACTTCAAGTACATAATAATCATATACGACCTATGTTAAAAAACAAAACAAACGACTGCATTTTCTGATATTTTTTAAATTATCTAAAATTAGGTCTTCGAAATAGAATTCATAAGTTATCTGAAAACACTGCTAATCATTCACGGCGCATATTAACATTTAAGTTGTTTTTCACATTTTCTTAAAATGATAGGTGGAACACGAGTGTTCTTATTTTGGACTTATTATATTCTTAAGATTTATTTTCCATTATACAATACCATTTTACACCCGAAAAACTCACATTAATTTAAAAAAAATTATCTTCATAAATTCTCGTGCCATTTACTCAGTGTAATCAATACAATCGGCATCAAGTAACGCCTTGCTAAGTGAGTAAATTGCCACCCGAGTATTACATTCGTGTTTTCTAATTATTCACCTGAGAATAAGGGGGGTGGCAATTCTTACTACCAGTTCGAATTAAGAGAAATGGAAAGTTAATACGTGGTACGGTGTACAATCATTATTACTGTTTTACAAAAACAATAAATGCGTAATTTCATGCATTTATCGATATAATTGTTTAAAATACAACGGGACCGTGCATTAAAACCGTTATTAAAAAAAAAAATTTACTTACGTTACCAAACATAAATATTTATGTTTTACCAAGGAGAAGATTTTCTTTTGCTATCAAATGTTTGAATAAAGATTTATGATTTGAAAAAGCTTCATTTTAACTATACATATGTATATCTATATTTAAGATTATATAATTTATCGGATCATTTCATCGGTTTTCAGTAATAAAATATTCTAATAAATTTCGTTTGATAAACAGAAAACAAGTCCAAATTCAATATATTCGTATATTTTTTTTATCATAAATACAGTTGAAATTTAATTTTAGTTGTTTCCATTGAATATTATATACATTCTACAATTTATCGCTGAAGAATATATTACACGAGCAAGTTAAAAGATTTTGAATGTGAAAAGAAACATAAGAAATAACGTCATCATGCAGACAATTTTGACATACTTTGTACATGTGCAACCGCATAATGAGTATTTTAAAAAATGTTTTCATTATATAGATGTCATTTTAAAGTTTATTTTGAAGCTGAGTCAACGGACGCGTTTTGAAAATAGTCATTTTTCATCAACCACTATATTAGCACTCGCTTATACTGTTTATGATCGAAGCAGCTAATTATTCATCACTTTTGCAGAAAAAAATAAGGTTTGCATTTTTATTGATGTATGTAACTGGTAATAAGTGACACCTATGGTATAGTAGATCGTAAAATTCTTGATTGTGTTACTTTTATGAACAATACAGGATGAATATTTTAATTATTTATGTAACTCAATAATTTAAACATGTTGAAGAATAAGAAACTTTTTTTACATAAGATATATACAAAATTAACTGATATTTTTACTTTTGGAAAACTGATAATCAACAATTTATATTTATCTACAAAACGCTATATTTTTACTGTCAGAAACAATTAAAATTTTTGCACTGAAAGGTATAATTAGTGTCAGTACAGCGGCAACATTTGCAAATATGCTATTTTTTCGGGTCAACTGTTTTTCTCGTGAGGAAATCATGGAAAACCCAGATTATCCGATGCAGGGAGATGTGGGGAAACCCATAATGTCCAAGCTATTCTCTAGATGTTTAGAAAGGTAATCACTCATGATTACGTTGCAGATTGATTAATCTAACATATTTGGCACGAATGGCTTTTTCGTTGCAAAACGAAGAAAGGAATTATCTAGAAGTACTCTTATTTGGCAGGGAAAATTTTTATCTTGATCATAAATATGGATGCAAATATCAGTTTAAATGTTTCATTTCATTTTTATAAAAATAGTCAAAACCGAGTTAAAATCTTAAATTCTCTCTTTCGCTCTCTCTCCCTCTCTCTCTCTCTCTCACCCTCTCTATCTCTTTCCCTCTCTCTCTCCCTCTCTCTCTCTTGCTGTCTTATTCTCTTTCTTCTCTCGTTTGCTCTCTTTGGATCTCTTGTTCTCTCTACCCTCTCTCTTACATCTAAAAATAAGAACCACAACAAATTAGCACCGTCTATTCGTCCCTCAAAAAATATCTGGCAAATCCTTCAGAGGTCATAACCGTTCGCTATGCGGAATCTTCCCATCGGACCATTTTTTCGGCTCAGGCGAGTAGTGCTGACGTCAGGTCGTTGGTTGATCGCGAAGAGCGCAACGAAGAAAGAAGGAGGAGGCACTATATGCGCAGACGTGCGCAGAGTCACTGATCGCAGAACTGAAGCGGTGCGACCTTCGTGTGTAGCCTCGTTTTTCGAAGTTGTAAGTGAACGACAGGATGAATTTTAGGCTAAGACATGCCTGTTGTCATCTAAAAATAGTGTTGTAAATTGTTTGGTACTACTTATTTTTGATAATAATAATTAAAGTTTACGGTTTATCTAAAATATGAGTTGTTGTACAGTTACATACTATTTTTTTTATACTGATGTAACTTCTTTATAATTGCATACACTTTTACACATTTTCATATGATTTTTTTTACTTTAATATAATAGAGTAGGCAGCAAAATTCTAATTTTCGAGTTTCTGTAAAAAAGTATAAGGAAGTGTTCGATATGTAGAAAGTGTTTGCAACTGTATGTAAATGTATGTTTTTTACGTATCTATTTAGAGTCATTGAAACACAACGAAGGTTAATGAATTATTCGGGGTCGTGAAATTTCTGAAACAAACTATATTAAAAGAATCTATTCCATTGGATGTTAATTGTTCAAAGATATAAATAACTTTATCAATAATTTGGGGAATATTAGTGGTACCGTTGATGTATACAATAGAAAATTTTCAGCTCCTTTCAAAGTAGTTGCTTCAGTAGCAATTAATAAAGTCCTGCGTACAATATAATAGTACGAAATGATGTTCCTACATGTTGTCTATTTTTATACTTAAATTATTTGTTATTCTTAATCTATTGTAAGATGTAAATAAGCTTGTTTGCGATAGATTTGTTTGTAATGAAAATATTCGAAGTATGTCTTTTGATCGATTAATAAGCATTATTTAGAGTATGCAAATAAAACTGTTATTTATTTGTTGCAATGTAAGGTCGCAAAGAAAGTGGGCTACAGAAACGTTTGGTCTGCGTAACTTTTAAATATTTTAGTGTCACGCTTGTCAAGTGTATGTTAAAAATTTTAAATACTTTTTATCAGTAGTCAAGATGTAAAAGAAAAAGATTACGTAAAAGTGTCAAACAATATCAAGTTTGTGAGTGGAAGTTAATGAATTTCAAATTAGTTACTTAATTTTTATCTAAAATTGACTAAGAGAAAAACAAATATAACTAATATTATAAACTTTAACTATTGAACATAATAATATCAGGATAAAAACGAGTTTTTATCATAAAACTGAAAATATTTATCAAAAAGACTCCAGACAACTTTTTTACACGTTTAACCTTCGCTGCGTTACGTCAAATGATATTTACGTTGTATTCCAATTGGAAAAAAATATTCTCGCTAGCAAATAATCAATGGAAAATCCCTAACAAAAATTGATCTTTGATCCCGTTGTACGCAAATTTACCTTCAATCTAACAAAACCACATCGGCTAAAAACTAAAACTCTCTCTCTCTCTCTCTTTCTCTCTCTCTCTCTTTCTCTCTCTCTCTCTCTCTCTCTCTCTCTCTCTCTCTCTCTCTCTCTCTCTTTCTCTCGCACTCCTACCACGAACATCGTGAATCGAAATAGAAAAATCGAAGCTTGTAAAGCGACAACGGTACATGAAATGTAGAAATCCCACAAACGAAACAATTAAATTTGCGTCCGCACTCTGCGCTGAAAAATATATATACATATACTCGTACATAGACGTGAGCAGAAGGCGAACGTAATCGACCGTCAGTTTCTTCATTTTCCCCGCGGCCACGGCGGCGTTACAAAATGTTATTAGAACGCGCGCTGCCTCGCCAATGACATCGATACGAGGTACTATACACGAGGAGTATATTATACACAGCGAATTAGAGGTTCTTTATGGCTCCGTTCATATGGCGAATGTACACGTAAACTCGGGGATTCCCTGAAGTCTGTGATGTCGGGTGAGTTTTATGGCTGGCAAATACTCGCTTTCTTTTGCAACAGAAAAGGTACGTGCACGCGCTCTAAAGTCATATTATAAGGAAGCTTTTTGTATAGAAACATGTATAAGCGTGTAATATTCCCTAATATGAAAATAATAGTTTAGTGTATGACGCAATGGTGACTCCATGATTGATGTCCAACGAGGAAGGGGTCGGAATTTACGATATGTTTCTAATTTGAAATACGATATTATTTATTTACGATATGTTTGAAAAATAAATAATGAACTTTAAAAAATTTCTGGTATGTAGAAAATATTCATATTTGGTACTATTTATCTGTAGATAAACATTTGAATCAAACACAAAGAAAAGAAAAATGCACTTGTACAGTTTGATATTTAGACGCACACGTTGGTATTTAATTATAATAGACCTGTTCAATGGTTGCATAAGAGAAAACGCGTGATACACTTGTCGATTTCCGTGCCTGTTAATAGTCATCGATGACTCTTTGATATTCGAAAGGCTTTCGTTACGGTTTCTTCTCTTTTTCTCTTCTTCTATTTCTTCGCATCTTCCATGCAACGACACGAGGAGAAAGTGTGTGAAAAAATTAATTGGGATATATAAACGAAGACGTGGAGTCGTGTACAGGTTTAATTTGTTGTGACTTTGATGTCGGCACAATGAGAAAAAAGCATTGTATCGATAGTTATTAGCGTATTATGATGAGCCAAGGTAAGATCAAAGAATTTTAGATGACGATTAGAAATTCTTGTAGCGGAAAACGACAAATGCCTTTGTGGGAAATCAAATAAATATTTATGTGAAAGTAATTCTTTGAGCAAATAATTAATGAAAAAAGGAATATTTTCTATTATTGGAATTGAAAACCTTAGAATCATATGATATTTAATGCTTACACGAACAACGGGTTGATTAATTTAGTTAATCTGGTATTGACAAGATCTTTTCACATCACATTGTCTATTTTCATATTTGAATTAATTATGAATTCTACACACATTCAAGTACAATTTATTATTAATCAGTGTCACCATCATTCTCTTATAAAAGATTTAATGAGCAAAACAAAACAGGTATTTTTTCAATGATATACTTCAATGTATCATGTTCAATATTTTTCTACGATATTTATAACTGCATTAAATGTTAACATGATTTTATGAGTCATTTTTGGAAAATGACTCAACATTTTATCTTAGCTATTCTAATTTTCATACTGAAAATAAAGTACTTGTATTCAACCAACGTCTCTAGCTCATTGAAGACTTGAAACATTCAAAGGTTTTCAAAGAAAGCACTTTGAAATTATAATTCGAAATCGATAGGGGCGTAAAGAATTGTTACTTTTATATTACTACGAATCAATACAAAAAGACAATTGTGGCAGAGATCGTGACACGTGTACCTTAAAGGATAAACCTTGTTGTTTTTTATTCCATCTAGGGTGCATATTAATAGCAGCAATAAATTTAAGTACAACAAATTAATGGAATTTTACAGATTTTTTAAAAGAATAACGACAAAAAGTATAGATATATTTTTGTAAAAGTTATAAATATTTAAGAATATCTTAAATATAAAACTTATTAAAATATTCCCCGACGTAACGAAAAAAACTTGCTTCTGCCGATTCACGATCGACGCGCAAACAGCTTTGACGAGTTCGGTGCATCCGACCTTACACTGTCGAATATGCAGATATCATAAAGCCGTAAGCATTTTTTTGTCTTATCTGCGACAAAGATGTTAATTAAGCCACTGTTGTTCTTATCGATACTTTCGATTTCGACAATTGAAGGATAGTACGTATTACGGCGCTTATTCGTGAAATACTTCCTCAGTATCAGGAATGTTATCGATCATCATATTTACGAGGAAAAAAATTGATTTCTGTCGGCGCTGATGTAGTAAAAAGTGACGAAAAATCGGTCGAGTATAAGGTTGCGTACGTTGAGCAGGTTTTTAAAAGAACTTGTAAATTAAAGGATGTAATACTGAAAGTGTATCCCAAGAAAGGTCAACAACTAACTTTTGTTATTAAAAAGTAACAGCTCCATAAAAAGTTTGTTCCTTTTCATAGGTATACCTCGAATTAAATATTATAAATATTACTTAAAGAAAAGCAGCGTTTAATAAATTTCTATAGTTTTACTAATTCAAGCAATATTAAAATTTTCTATTGAAAATAACTAACTAGTAAGTTCCAGACCACTTCTCAATCAAATTATTATTTTCATCTTACTTAGAAATTTGACGATTGTGACTTGACACCAAGACCAAAGAAAATTTCAAAACAACAAAAACAAGGTTCCACACCACCATCATCATGTCGTCTACTTGTCAGTCGCACAAATGGATTAATTTGTGAATTTATATTAGAGGATGTCAAAAATCGCGACATTGTCGAGCTATACTCGCGTATACCTACACCGGTATATATACGCTTGATATGCAGCGTTGACGACAATTTTCTCGTATCAAAGACGCTCGTACATTTGCCCCGGCCAATGAAACTCGCTCTCTTGCGTAACGACTTTTTTCCTTTGAATATCCTCTATGATGTCGAACGGGAATCGGATTGTACGCGTCGACATGCGATGGTCGGTGAAGTTGTTATGTTCTTTCTAACGTTCTTTTTTTTCGACAAAGGTTCTTCAAAAAAATGAAATAGGGTTTAGATCAACGTTTACTTTTTTGTGATTGTATTGTTAATATAAATGGAGAATTTATTTAGTTATACTCACGTTATGATGAAAGGTTTTAAAGAAGGGTATCCTTACCTGCAACAAAAGAAAATTTTATATTAAATTTTGTATTACTCCATATTTGTACATACATGTGTTTATGTTTAGTAATCAACACATATGATGTGCCATTTGTAGAATACGTATAATTAGAATCTGGGTAAAATTAATTTATTATATTCGAACGTCATCCTCATACATCTACGTCATAACCAAATATTTCATTCAATTCCTCCACGCATGAAAATCCATTTCCCTCTTGCGTCAATTACTTAATAAAAACTCAATTCAAAATCCCGCGACAACTTTTTGTCGTTGCTGTTCTCGCTTCGAACAACCCCGTGGAAAAACTCATAGTCGAAAGAAATCACAAGGAAGAACAGCCTAAGTATGGGTCTATTTCTGACTGGCCGTATGCGATACTAGTTGCGCTTTTTTGGGTCATTGTTTGCGCAGATAGAAGACGGTTTTTGTAAAGAGACATTGCCGCAAAAATTTGTTGCGTTATCAATGAACGGCAGTAAAAAATACGTCAGAAATAGAATTTTTCATACTGAACAAATTTTTTGTACCAAAATTCATCATAATTTGTTAGATATTTCTTTTAATATCGGTTTTTTGTTCAATTTGATGTTTTGAATAAATTACTACCTCGATTCGATCATACATATCGAAACAATATTTATCTTTTGATGTTCTCATTACAGGTTCGTGATTAAATTTATAATGAAAAATATGTACAATAATGATTTCTACTACTATGATACTTTTTGCTATTTCTACTATAATAATTTTTCTTTGATTTTCATTTTTGGATGTTGTTATTCATATTGTTATAAATAAACAAATTTACAAAATACATATTTTCATAACTAATTAAAGCGTTATTTTCAAAAAGAATTATTTTATGAGTTAAATAAATTTTAATTAAGTTCTAGTTAATTTTTAGTAATTTTAAATAAAAATTTCTTTTGTTCTTCTATTAGCACATTGTTTAGAAATTTATAAACTTCATTTACTCGTAAGAAAATAATATACGATACTTTACGAAGTTTGAATTAGTTACAAAATAAATAGCAATTTAAGTGACTTTATAATATTTCTAGAAAGGACAAAAAGATCATTAACTATACCTAAGCACAAAACTTTATTAGCCTTAATAACTTAGCTTTCGCAAAGTTTATGTGATTGAGTATATACGTTTATTACGTTATTACGTATTTACTTGACACGAAAAATTTTGACAAGCAGAAACATCATACGATAAGTGACAAACTTTCAACAACACTTTATTTTTGCAAATATAATGCCATGTTTACTTACAAAATGGTGAATTTCACAATTTACGTCATACTGAAGTTGAAATCGCACTGAATTTTTATTTATTCATACTTATAAGTGCAAACGTACTTAAATGAACTTAAAATCAACGGAAATGCCTATGAAGTAAGCTAATAGAATAATATTAATTAGATAAATTTTTGTGTTAAGTACGGATAAAATCGTCAAACTAAACTTTAATATTTTTTTTTAATTACATGCTGAAAGAGTCATTAGACGTATTCAAGTGCAACGACAATTATCACGCAAGCTTCAAAATGCACTTGTTGAGAATTGCTTTAAGCGAGTTTAAATCTCATTCACTTTTCAGTCGCGGCTCCTTTGTGTCGTTTTCTCAGGATTCAACGCGCGCGCGCACATTTTTCTCGTGGTCGCGGTTTCTTTTTTTAAGGCAACAAAAGAAGCGTACGCTACAAAATGTTTGCACGCCACTCGACGCGCACATTTTCGAAGGTGCGATATCTCTTTTTGGCGAAAACGTGCGAAAGCAATTTTAGCGTATATGAAATTTTCGTGAAATTTTTCTTGGGGTATATTTTATGGAAAGTAAAATTGAATGTTAAATATGTGCACTTTGAGTAACAATATTGAAACAATGAGATATGCGTAAATTTATTTTAAAAACATTTGCTCACATGCAAAATGATTTTATCAGAAAACTATATCAGCTAGAATAAAGTTCTATGCAGTTACAACATGTATGCAATAATTAAGTATATAGATACAGATATATGCTAACTAAGAATGAACATGAATTACCGAATAAACAACTTTTTACGAGAAAATACGCTTATATTATTTTGAACGCATGCTCATTCTCATCAAGGAAAAATGCGCTGTTTAGAAGAATTTTACTTTTTGTGTACAGTCTGTCATTTGTATGCGTTACCTACATGTTACTGTGGTAGAGCAACGAAGCATAATTATGTAAATTATATTGTCAACAAAATATGGTTGAATTTTTTTTTTTTTTGGTGGACTTAGCAAAGAAACTGGACGACCTTAAGGAAATTTCTGTTTTGTATCATTCGATATAATATTTTTGAACTTACTCCAAAAAGTACATTAGTCTTACCACACTTAATACATATCTAAAGTATAAAGAACATCGTAAGGATTATAGGATAAGACATTTACCTGCGTTCATAAAAATCAAAATCTTCGGAATTAAAGTGTGTAAAAGTCTTAAAATTGCACGTCAATTATTTTTAGTGAAATACTGTCAAATGATATCATACCAATAACGCATTCATCATCAAATATTATTCAAAATACCTACGTAAGACAACGCGCTCGTGTCCACTTTTTTCATCCCGCACGCACGTCATCATCGTCACAACATTAGCACTGTCACACGTCTATCCATCATGAACGTCAATTCTTTATCGCACGTGTGTTTTTACGAAAACTCACTACTTGAGGTTACACCTCGCAGGCTCAAAAGCAATGACTGATCGGAAGGAATTTTTTTTCGGAAAAGAAATATGTTTCTCGTTCCTCTTTTTCATTTCGATTGATTAGAGGCGCGCAGAGTTATTAGCATGAAGCGGAGGAAGGTCGTCCATACATGGATAGTGTATTGACATCGTTTCCCTGCTTTACCCGAAATATTAGAATTTGATCGAGTATTTGGATGCTACGAGTGCTGGGATTGTTTTCGTCATGGAGATGGTCTTGAATTATGCCGAAGAAAAATGATTAGGAAACTTGGGACAAGGATCGGGAGAGTAACCCTGATGTTTTCGTTTAGCATATGAAAAAAAAAAATTAGGAGGTTGATACTCGGATTTACAATTGATATTTTCAGCACACAATGAATATACATTAGTAGGCATAGACGGATAATAAAAATATATCGGATGTTGAAAAAAATCTTGATAAGTGTTTGTATCTAATATTTGAGCCAGTTTGACTGTACTCGACGTAAGTGCATCTACTTCAGTTATGCATATATTAACTTAAATGTAATTTAAACTGAAGAACTTTAACTAATAACAATAATATCTTGTACAAATATGTTGTCATAGATGCCTCATCTATAATGTATGGCACAAAAAATACCAGATTTCACAAAATTAAAAACCTATCATCAAATAATACTTCACTGTAACTTATGAAAACGATATATTCCACTCTTTTCAAAATGTAATATTTTTGATTAAATGATCTGAGTAATTACAGCTCCTCGAGACAAATATGTTTTCCAAGTGTACTGTTGGAACTAGTACTAATTTTCTCTTGATTGTCTGTTATTTCTTAGCCTCTCAACTTCGACGCCATCGATAAACTATATGTTCAACAGCTTTTTCATTAGTTTTTAAAATGTGGCTGCTTTATCGGAATTTAGTTTATTTATACTTGAGAAAAAACTAAATTTTTACAATTTATCATCAGTCGTCTGTTTTAATAACGAATTTGAATAATTGAATCAGTAAATTAAATTTAGATGTTTTATTTTTCTTGTATACTTTCTTTGGTAAAAGATCGAGATCTTTAATTTTTTACTTCTTTGCGCAAGTAAAAGAGAATTATGAGAAGGCAAATTCCATTCATTAAGTTTTGCATGGAAGTAATGTAGAGTTAATTTTGGCTATCTTTTTGGCTCTTATATGGTATTAACTAGTTGAAGGTCGCAAATTTGCAGATATTTCAAATTATAGAATTCGAATACTCCCGGTGTAACCGGTTTACAGAACTTAATAGTCAAGCGACTGGTTTCACAAATTTTTCCAACTAGACTTTGAACTTATTTGCTTATTCATAATTCATGAAATGAAGTATAATAATGCGTGGTTTATCTATAATATTCTTTTTATGTTAAATTGTACGTATTACTGGTTTTTAAAATCATGTCACAATGATTACTTATTTATGACTAACTAATTTTTCGTACTATTATAATTTTTATCATTATTATTGAGTATAATAGTGAGTAAGAAATTTTCGTAACATTTAAAGTAATAAAGATCGAGTAAACTCTGATATTATTTTTGAAATGATAGCTTTAATTTACCATTGCTCTAATCATAAAGCTTATTCACAATCCAACTCAGGAAATCTTAAAACAAAATATTAAATACGTGCGTGTATAAAAACAGTTATTAATTGAATTGCGATTGTCACATTAACACACAATTGATTTCAATGTAAGCGGTTTAGTAAGAAATAATTTAATTTTTAATGTAACTGTACGAGTATAATTTTTTATTTATCGAATGGAATGACTTGCAGTAGTGTGAAAAATACAAAATAATATGGTTAAGAATTATGAATAATGTAAAATAAACAGCAACGAATTATTAAAAGTATACCAAAAGACCATTAGCCACATGGAAGAAAATTCGGTAAAAAAGATAGAAACATTATGCTTTTTTTTGTGAATAAAGGGTAGATTTACCATCATATAAGATAAACTATTAAGAGTAATAAATGAAGGTTATATAATTTTAACATTTATTTATTATAACGAGGTGTGATTTTTTCCCCGTATCTAATCTTTACTACATTATTCAGTAGTTTTTTAAAGAGTTTTTTACTACAACAAATAGAGAAATTTATAAAATTGTGAGCCTTTACATCAATAACAGAAAATAGTGCTTAACAATATTGTAACCTTTCCTGCAATATAAAATATTAATAGTAAATTTCTAACAAACCCATACCCATACCCAAATCACAATCGATGTCCCAACGTTTTCCACGCACCCGGCCAACGCGACCTTCACCCGCACTTTTCCACCTGCGAAATCCATCCCAACGGTGATTGCGAACTACTTACTTGGCATCACAAAGGCACAAAGACGCGACACCCTCGCGTGCCATAAATAAGATTTGGAAAGAAATTTGAGGCACGTACGTAACCCTGACATCGAAGCGTCGCACCGACACGCCTCCATTCAAGTTCAGGTGGGACACTTGTGCAAGTGTCGCTGATGGGGCGGCAAGTGTTTAGTGCGTAATCTCTGCGGCTCTTTGTACAGGCAGAGTATGTGCGATTTTTCGGGGAGAAGGTCGTGCGGTGATTTGTCAGGCCTTTTTGGAGAAGATCTCATACGAGAGAATTTGTAGACGAAAAGACACGTGGTTTGACTTGGTAAGCTTTGGAATGAATAGAGAATTTTTGGCGGTAAAGGATGATGATAATAATAGTAATGAAGGTGAAGATTGTGTTTGTTTGGAAGAATACAAAATATTAAGCACCGGAATTAAAGAGAATACGTCTAATTTTTATATTCTTAGTAAATCACGCTGTACGAGACATGACTGTTTCCTCATACAAATTGTATAAACGTGTTTTAAAAAGCGCAGTCATACCTTTGTAATAATATCACTAAACACATTCAAGATAATAAAATAAAATTATCTGTTCACGAATATATGCTTAAGCACAAGATTACTATAATATTTCATTTCAATTTTATTCTATTTCTTTTATAAATATCTACCGAATTTTTTAAAAAGACATATCATGAAACCCGTTAAAAAGAAATTTCTTCAAAAATTTTGCACCTTCTTATCCTGTGCACCGTAACCTCTCACACTACGGTTATATACCTATTCTGCGGACAATGCCACCAGCAGCGGTTGTGGTAGCAGCAGCAGCTGATGCATAATCCTCGGAGTTATTTAATCGGTATTACATCAGACCCGTTACACAATTGCGCGAGAAAGCGCGTCGCTGGGGCCCGGGGAGCGTGTGGCCTAGATGCCCGCGTGCGTGTGTGCGGGGTGACCCAAAATTATGACCGGTTAGGCGAATTAAGAGAAAGAGAGAGGGAGAGAGAGAGAGGAAGTAGATAAGATGAAGGTAAGGGTGATGGGGAAGGGTTTGATTTGAGAGGGATATATAAAGGTTGGTACGTCTTACGTATTGTTTAAGGTCGTTGTTACTTCGTAAGTATATATAATATTTCATGAAATTTCAGATGCGTTACATGGTTTTGTTGTTGGCATGTGTTACAGCAGAATAAGTACAACTAATAATGCACGTTTGTATCCTATATTTAGATTAATAAATATTTCTCTTGTGTAATATAGCAGTGACGATTATAATATTCTATTTATGACTTCTTCCTGGTCTGTTATTATGATGCAGTAGAAATATTTAAATACGACGAAGAACGAAAGTTTAAGATAATAGCACGGGAATTTTGAAAGTCATCGTGACGCCATAGAATGTTGTTAAATTGCGTAAATTTCTCAACTAAATATCTCAGTGTTATTTTCGGTAATATTAGGAGTCTTTTCTGATTGGATGCTTGTTAAAAAAAAGACATTATAACTGTAGGAATTTTTAATCTTTCGTAGAATCTTTTGCTAGGCTAAACCCAGTAGCTTAGTGAATAATGTGAATTGGCTACTTAGTGAATCACATCACGCAATTTGCTCTGATTCATGAATGGACATCGCACATTTCAAACGAAAGAATGACTCGGGCGAAATTGATTGCCGCTTGTATATGCAACAATATCTCGTAGTTTGTAAAATATGTTAATGATGTAAGAATTCCGAATCGATAATAAAACTTTTATGATTTTGAATACAATGAATGAATCGTAATAGTGTGAGAAAAAAAATTGAGTATGTCCATACCTACGTGATCCTTATGTGTTCATACAAATAAGTAGCATAAAACCAACAACAACAGTTTTTCCTATACCGATCAGAACCTTTTGATTAGGATTCTAATTTATAGACGATTATTACGCGTTGCTTACGAAATCAATTTCAATTTTACAGCCTACTTCATTATACCTCTTCAATAAAACCTCTCACTCACTCACACGCGCGCATATATACTGTACTGTGCTCGTAGCGCAAAAATGCATTATGCAGTCATCGGGAAAGTCTACGAGCGCCGCTAGTTTCCACCTTTCGCCCGTTACCCGTTTCCCACGTCGTGGCATAATACGACAATAACACCTCCAACACCAAGACAAAACACAAACGCATAATCCTTTGTATATACCACTTGTACTTATCCCGCGAAGACGATCGGCAATTGCTTTCCATAAGAGCGATGAAGCTTATTACGTCACGCCCATACCTCTGTAGCCGGTACTGCCAATATCTGCTGCTTCGACTACTACTACTACTACTACTACTATTACTATGCTTTCAAGACCAATTGAATTGTACCTGAGCCAGCTACGTTCGTTAGAATAAAAAAAAAAGAAAAAAATTATAAAAATTGCCCAATTACTCGATTATGTCACCGTTACCGCGCTTACGTGTACACAGAGTCCTGCGTGGAGTGCTACGCGAGCGAGCGAGCGAGCGAGCGCGCGAAGGAAATTGGAATTATTTAATGAATTTGAAGCTTTACGTAAAAAGAAAGCAGACCGCGAGTTATGCCGAGAGAGTGTGAGCGCACCAAGCGAGGTGTACGTCCTTGGGTCAGGTTATTGTGTTTGTTTTCCTGACGCTATGGCTTTGTTAATTTGGCGGATTAGTATAGTTTACCTGCGGTGGGTATAATGGATAAATCAGCTCGAAGATCTTACCGGTCATAATATAAAGGTTTGACGAAATGGTCTTTGAAGTGGTACTGGATGTTATGTAACGAGCTTATGTTTGTAATACGTTGCTTCCCAGTGAACGTGTGAATGGAATATTGATTTACATCTCTTGCAAATTAAGAGTATTTGACAGCTAAAGAATGTATTAAATTTTTAAAATATTATTTCTCCAAAAACTTATACTAGAGTCAATTGTGTCTGATTGGCGAAATAAAATAATAAATTATTATCAAATTTATATTTATTTGCAAAAAGTAGTAAAATAACTCAATTTTAAGTCGAAAATTTCTGTTTGATATAAAAATTGCTTTTTATATATGCTAATACCATTTTATTTTAGATACATAACTTGTATATATTTTATTCAGCTAAGTATAATTTAACTGTTTTCTACATAATTTAAATTCTACAGAAATACATGTAAAGAAGTATTTAACAGAATACAAAATCTTTCCCTTTTTACCATCTCACCCTCTACAATACATGTATACGAAAACCGTTTCAACAGTACCGAGTCATCCAGTCACAATAAAACTCGAAATTCCCTCGGCCCGAAGATAAATTCTTCTCGGCTCTCAATCTCATTTGCAACGCGCACGAGTAATCCACGTTGTGCACGTGAAGAAAGAAACGTCGAGACACTTTATCGGATGTCTCTCTTTCTCTCCTTGCGTGCGATTTTGTAAAGTCAAATTTTTCGAAAGAGAAGTTCAAAGTCCCCTCGAGATTCTTCTCGTGTATTCTGGATTTCGATTTATTTTATAGAGTATTTATAAAAGAATTTCGTAGTCCATAAATAAAATAGTACATTTGCATTGGGCAGGTGCTGCATTAGTATGAAAATTTCGAAGAAAATTTAAATTTTTTAAATTTTGATAAAGTGATGACGCACTACATATCTGCAGCTTTCCGGAATAACCGAATAAGTCCACTTTTCGAGTTGCCGAAAAAAACGGGTTTAATGTTCAAACTTATATATATATATGTAAAATCGGGAGAAACGAGATCAGATCAGTCGCGATACTTGACTAGTCAATTGACACATTCGAAACACATATTTACACACTGGTTTCAACAGATTATATATTTTCTGATGCATTCAAAACGAGTAATAAGTCTAAAAAGTACGGCCTTATCTGATAGTGCGGTTCGCGTATATTTTAGAACATATTCTTTAATTTAATTATGTAACAGGTCAATAAATTACAAAATTAGAAATTTTTCAATGAATTCTTATAACTTATTAATCAAATTTCTATTTTTCTAACATTTCTATCAAATTTACGACCATTTGTATTGTACTAATATTGTAAAATTTTAAAATATTTGTAATTTCAAAATGTATAGGAATGTTTTCAATAAACAGATAAATATATATTAGCTATCATATTCACATTCAATTTGTATATAGATAAAATAAATTATAACTACGATAAACGAAAAAAATTATGGACTTATTCGGTTATTCCGGAAAGCCACAGATATGTTTTCTGTATAAAGAATCAATTTTGAAATCCAAAATTTGAATGTTATAAAACACTCTATCAACCCAAATAAATAACAACGATTCATCCACGACATCCTACAAGGTTATTTGAGTATGCACGTACGCTTTAAATAATCATTGGAAAAAATGTCGATTCAGATAAATTTTACTATTGAATTTCTGACGACATCAAATAAAATTGACGTTACGTAATTTCATAATTTTTTGCAACCAAAATTCGTGCACAATTTAAAGTAGTAAAGTTGTTTTGATTCATAAAAGTATTTTTTGAGACAAACAAACAAGAATAACATATTTTCTATCAAAAACCTGGTTGTGAACAAGTGAACTTGCTGTCCCGTTGGGTTAACTTGAATCTGCTTCCATTTTGGGATCAACGTCTCATCTGTATGTACTTTGATTTCATGTAGAGAATACTAAGTGAGTCGGTTATATTTCTGGATTTTCGGGAAATTATGTTGTCAAGACGAAAATAAACTTAGAAATTTATCATTGCGTCAACATAAATAACAACTGAATCTTGAAGGAACGTTTTAAAAAACAAACTTAATAAATGTAACCATTAATTTTCAGACCAAACAGCAGAATTAACATGTTAAAACCAAGAACATCTGTAATTATATTATCATAAGGTCAATTAGGCTCGTACCCTACTTTTCAATTCGTCTTAATTTATTAAGGGAAAATGTCAATGTGCAAAAAAACGGAATCAATTCTCTTCTATAATAGAAGAGTGTAGTAATCGATGCACGTTTCTTTATCTTTTTCCCCTAATAACATGTTCCGTCTATACTAAGTAAGTCATTGTAAACGCAGTTTATACTATAAATCACACCATAAAAAAGGATAGTAATTTCCATAGGTGCGCAGCGCGACATTTTTTTTTAAAGTCATGATAAGTACGTTTTCTCAATCGGGACAAGGATTATCTGGTCAAGGTAAGTCAGAATTACCAAAACTCTTGATGATCGATACGAAAAGTGATTGATCGTCATCGATTTGCAAAGTATTAATCATTTATCATTTGGATCTTGAGCTCTTAAGAAGTTATACGTAATTTTAGAAAACAAAGTTTTCAAGTCTGCAAAAATATTAAAAAAACGTATGATTTCAGTAATTAGAATCTATTACTGTAGACTATGCGGGCTTTTTCTGGGATGATCAAAATACATTATTTTGGTAGACCGTATACATGTCAGTTATTAATAATAAAAATAAAAAATATCCCACTGCGATGAAATATAAAAATATTTGTATTGCCTATACAAAATATTATCATCCACGTGTGCCATTTGCGTCATTCGACAAAAACTACTGACTCCAATCTTCCGAAGTTCCATCAAAATGTCAACCGCATAAAAAACCATCCCATTCTAAACATTAAACAAACCCACAGCAAATCCACATCGTCACATCAACAGCGAACCACAAACATTCGAAACTCCGCACGCCGGAAGTCTTTTCGATCATCACACTTTCTTTACACCCGCGTACGCGCAGTGGGGCTTTAACTTTGTGCTCTTACACGAGGGATCGAGATCGAGAAGACTGGATCTCTCAGTTTACCTACACCTTGATCATGCCGCCACTGCATTACGCGTTACTTTGTTACGTAATGTTGCTTGTTTATAGTATGTAAGTGGTCGATTAATAGTGTGATAGAGGTTTTATGTTATTTTATATAATCATTGGTTCTATTTATAATTGTTGTCTGTTTTATATTAAACATGGAATAGACTTCGTTTCTCGTGAAAATTTCTAAAACTTCAGGATGTTTTTGACTACTCGAAAAAAATGAACTCTTTTTTGCTTCCTCGTAGAGGAAGCTTTAAAACAGGAGAAAAATTTCTAGACAGGAAATATTTAAAAAGATTTTTCAAGGCAATATGTCTCGAAATTTGTCAATTTTCAAAAACTAAAATTTTCATTTTTGTGAGGGTATATCCATGTGTGTGGGTCATTTCACCGATTTCCGTCTGACAAAGAATTCTTTTTGTCTTGAAGAAAATTTGAAATCCTGACTATTTTGAGATTTTATCCATTTTAATTTATTTTATACAAAAACAATTTTGAATTTTTTGTTTTTTCTTTTCATTTGCATTACAGACAATATTAAACTTTTCCTGAAAGATCTTCAAATTCTTTAATTAATTTCTCAACAAATATTTGACTTATTGATATAAAATTGTAACCACTTATTACAATCTTTTATGACAATATTTTAAAAGATTATCTTTATTAATCTTTCAGAAATAAATTAATTTATAAAAAAAATAACATTTCGGTTGTTGAACAACAGCAAGAGTGAAAATTATCAGATCTTCTTCAGATTTTTCACAGTGATATCTTATTTATATATTCAAATTGATTTAGCGGTTGAAATAAAAACGACTGCCATGAGCAACGATAATCGAGGCTAAATTTTTTTTAAATTTTTTTATACGTATATCACCAGTTTTATAAAAATAACTTCAAAGCAAACAGAAAAAGCTTTAATTTAAGCTTTGGTTTGCTTGAAAATATTAATTCCGTAGAAAGTTATGAGAAAACCAGCGTATGAAACTGGTTAATAATATTATACTCATGAAATTGTAAGAAAACAAAGAAAATTTTAAACCATTTTCTTACGTTGTCTTTACTTACTTATAACTTTCTGAGGAATGAATATAAGAAAAATTAAAGCTATTTTTACCTACTTGTTGTCTATTTTTTTATGATTATCCTGAAGTTCCAGCGAAATCCAGGATCAATAGGTAATAATCTCGCTCTACATGTACAATCTTTTCGATTCTGTATGTATAATAAGAGTAACGACAAATATAGCTATAAATTATACACATATTGATATGTATATGTATACTTCATGGCACACCGTGACATATTTACTAGAATAAATAATATAATCACTAGCATAAATATCGGAAGTCATACAATTTAATAAATTTTATTTATAACTTCTCCGAGCAATCACAATAAAACAATCTCACTTGAGAATTTAATTGAAAGAAACTATTCGTCTCTCAATCTCATTGAATTTAAAGTAATAAAAAATAATATGTCGGACAAATGCCAAAAGCGCAATCTGATAGCTTGCACACATCCATTTACTTGCATACAACAGCCGGCCTAGAATTAACGAAACAGGCGCTCGCGCGCGCGGTTACTAAACCGCCGCAATACATGCGCGACAGCAAGCCTATACCAGGCCGCAACATTACAAAATCGCGATCTTCGGGTGTGAGCCGTATGTGTGCGTTTCGCCACCTACCAACGAAAGAGAAAGAGAAAGAGAGAGAAAAACATCGACACCGGTGCTAATGATCGACACGAAGCGTGGGCTGACATACGGATTTCGTTGAGGTGAGCCAGTGCAAGTGAGCACAAGTAACAATTGCCGGTCGCACCAAGTTTTCCCGGTTGCTGTATTGCTCACAGGAAGTAAAAGGAGTAAGATTTAAGTATATGTGTATATGTATGTGTGTGTGGGCTTGAGTGGTTCGGTAGTGTGTGTAAATTCACGGTTTTTTGTAACGACTGATGCGACTTTTCTTCGTCAAAATTCGTTTGATGGTAGTGGAACTTGGTTGTATAGAAAAAGAAGGACTTGAATAATTTGTTTATATTAAAAATATAATTTTGAATCTATAAATATAATGCATTTTAGGATGTTCTAGAGAAATATGATTTATGTAGCGGGAAAACAATTTTCAAGCTAGCTAAACTTCATATTATGAACGTAACATTATAAAAGTATTCTATAAGTACTAAAATAATCGACGAGCCATTTAATCAATTAAAGTATAGAGTAATGATATCTAAGACGTTATACTTTAAAATTTCTATCATATAATAAGTATATTTTCCAAGAAGCATAAACTCGATTAAATCTTCACTCGACACGGATGATTTGACAAAAAATTATTCAATATTTAAATAAAATCCTTAATGCGGCGAATAATTAAAGACGAGCGAAGCTATTCACCCGTGCTCGACTTATATAAGAACGTGATATGCGATGATTTTTCGAAGAGAAAAAAATTGAACTTTGAATTCAGCAAAAAAACCGCTCCGCTCTACAATTTAGATAACCGTACTGCAGAGTTGTGTCAAAGTAAATAAAATTCTGCGTTTGAACATTCAAAAATTCAGTTTATATCTGGGATGAAAAACTTCTATTTAAGAACGAATATGCTGACGATAAAGAAATCGACATTACACTTGCTAAGTACAAAGTCGACTTTGATAAAATAATCATGCACGTGCTTATTACACGTTCCAGACGAGTTAATGTTTTTAATTTCAAGATTTCCTACTTCCCACTGTATTTGACGTGAAAACTTACATATACCCCAGTGAAACTCTCACAATCATCGCTAACCAAAATCATTCCCTAACCAAAATCAACCTCTCTCTCTCTCTCGCTCTCTCGCTCTCTCTCACTCCCTCTTTCGCTACTCTGCGACAGCGGGGACACGTTCTTTTTCAAAAGGTGGAAGCGTGAAAGCGGTCGGTCCGGCTGCTGCGCTCGCGCGTTACGTAAAGCCCAGGAAGAGCGCGCGCTCGCTCACGCTTACATTCGCAATTTCGCGATTGACATCCTATATGCTGTGCCTCGGCCTATCGAGAAAATCACCCGCCATGTCTAGACGATAGTGATTGGAGTGTATACGCGTTCGTATATACCAATGATCGATGAAGGGAAGAGGTGGACATGATGCGATGGGTTATTGGTGATTCATGGTGGATTATTGTTATGTGCGGTCGCGTGAATGATTGGATGATGAAACTGTTTGCCAGTGGGTTTTTGCTTTATAGTGTAACGAGAATGGAAAATTAGTAAAACATATTGTACGTGCACAAAGAAAAAAAAATCGTTACAATTAAATAATTATGCTTTTGAATACTACACACGAGTAGTATTTTTGACGAACGAAAATTTAATTATTATAAAGAAATAATTGACAGTATTCAATTATCGCGCTATTAATAGAAATAATCCGTTTTCTCATGGCAAATTCATATGTCTTAATAGTTAAGGAATATGATTTTGTTCTTCCATTTCCCAAACCAAGAAATGTGTCTTAATAGTTAAGGAACCATGACTTTAATTTAAGAAACAATGTTAAACGAGTGATTTCTTAATTTTTAATAAATTTCTTTAACTATTAAGAAATATTCGTTTATCTATATCGAAATGTCGATTCGTTAATACTTAATGACTTTCCTTTAATATAAAGATTTCTTTTTCTGTGTTTAGTCGTGTTGCATATGATAATTTATAAATAAAAGTTTATAGAAATAGCGTGAAGAAATGTTTTCTAATTAGTAAAAGTTTATGAAACAAGAATTCGAAAAATACTTAATTTCAACTTCGATATATAAATACGTCAATGTATTTTCGTACAATGATACTATTTTGTAAATATTTTTTCGTTCTCATTAGGTCATTTAAATAAAATAAAACTCGAGATTCTTAAAACCTTTTTTTTTTTTTAAATATGTTTATCACATAGGCAAATAAATATGTGTAACCGAAGGACTGCCCGTGTAAAAATAAGGTAAATATATCGATCGATAAAAATCTATGGTTTTCATTTTTCTTAAATGAGGAAAATCATTGAATAAATATAATTTCTTATTAGGATTGAAAGTTGGCAAGCATTAACAGAAGGATCTACTTTTAAAACAAAGAAATAACGTAAAAGAATTTATTCAAGTTCATCGCGCGCTATTTTAATTGAGGAAGCATTAATTAAGACAATGAATACCAAAATATAATTTTATGATTCGGTGCCATTTAGTAAACGTATGATCGCATTGTATAAAGATTATATGATTCACATGCAAATAATATTATTATAATCATTTCTTACGTTTTCATACGAAATTGACGCATAGTTATCATAATAATTTTAATACAATTCTCTCTCGATTAATTTACATACAAATACGAAAGTATAAAAAAAAGAGCACCAAATTACCCATTTGATAGAACAATATCTCAAGTCACACACTCGAGCTCCGTCATTATCATCGATCGGTGCGATACCTGACGCGCAAAAAGAAACACCTTTCATACCGGTATCAATCAAGTGCGTCGTAATAGCGTCCGTGCTGCCATCTCTGTTCTTTTGCTCGCGTTACGTATATGTCGAGAAAGTGAATTGCACGCCGGCTGGTAAGATGGGAAGTTAAGTGTCAAGCGGTAAATCACACACATACCTACATATATACTCACTCCGTTGACAACTTGCGTAATTTGTAATTTATTTGCGGTTGATAGTTGTGCAATGTTGAAAATAGCGTTATTTTATTTATCAACTATAGGTGAGGATTATTGTTGGTTTTAAAATCAAGTCTCTTATAAGGTGCTGACTCACGTATGTGTCAGAGAAGAATTTTTTATTAATTGTAAAATTATATACTCGCTATTCGACAAAAGTAGGACGCATTTTAATTCTATGGATACTTTTTATTTTAATTACCGTAGGTCGTGCTGTATACTAATCGATAGCATGATCGACAAACTTGTAGTGTGAAATATTGTCTATATTTTTACATATTTTACTATACAATCATAAGTTTCGCGCGAGAGAAACGCTTGGTAAAAAAAGGGATCGAAGTGATAAAAACAGAATGACGTTCCAGCGCGCGTAAACATGCCGACGGGTTTTAATTTCGCTCTTTTCTTAAGCACGAAATGAAAGTGTACAGCCGGTCATAAATGGCGGAGAAAATGACTTGGGAAAATAATAAACACAAAGATCCGATGGAGCTGTTATAGATTCAAGGTCTAAAGGATCGTCCTTCGATTTTGAACTTGAGTGACCTCCGAGCGTCAAAGTGGATGACGAGTGATTAGTATTTTGGAAAGACATGTTTGTAAATGGTATATATTTAGAGGAATTTATTCAATTTGACTTGCAAATTCGAATTTATATTCTGTTGTTTAAATGAAGATAGTAAACTTTAATTTTATAGCTCGTAATAAAATTTACTCACAGTTGAAATGTAGATAAAAACGGTTTGTTTTGAATTCTTGAAGCGCGCTATATAAGAATAAGAATTTGCAAAATTTTTTTTAACGGAATTTTCTTTGTAGTATAATAACTTATAATGTATTTTGAGAAAATTTAACTATAAAAAGATAATTTGAATGTCTAGATATGTAAAATTTCATTCTCAAAGGTTGAAAATTTCATATTTATGGTTTTTAATGCAAAATAGAGATTTATGAAATTATGGAGTAGCGAAAAAACTAAATGTTAAATAATATATCCGCTGCAACACACAAAAAATTCATTTCAAACTTTCATACCCATTATTTCCCAAAGCTACATCAATTTTATGTCTTCCCAGCTATGGAGAATATAACACTTGGCTAATAAATCTCATAAAAAATGCATACAAGAATAACATGCGAGAAAGTATCTCATTTACTAGAAATCGCAAAAAAAATCCTAAAACATCTTTAATGCCGAAATCTCTATTCTAAGTGAAATCCGTTGTGCGGTGCAATTCAAAAATTCTCAAAACTACCTGTCATGCTCTTTAAAATGTGTAAACATGCATATAATCTTTCGAGCGTCACTTGCACGAGGCAAATTTTTTTCGCGCCTTTCACCGTCGCTGCTCTTCCAGTTTTCGTTATTCCGATCACTTTCTCGTACTGGCGGTTGCGCGCGTGCCAAAAGAACTTCCGCAGTCGAAAAAATCGAATGGTGGGAGGTGATAGTCAAGTCGGTATGAGTGTTCGAAGGAATTTTAAATGGCAAGTGCTTTGGGTGATAGTAATGGCGTAGAAATTGATGAAATGCTAAGTAGATAGGAGAAGAAAAATATTTTGTTGCATGTACAAATTTGAAGCCGTTTTATCATAAAATATTTCTGTTGATCAGTAAATTTAAATAATATTGATGAAAAATATGATTTTAAAAAAGATTGATACTTTTAATAAGAATTAACGAGATTTTTGTTCTATTTATTTAGAAGTGATTATCATTTTATAAAACATGTCAAAACTTAATGTTTCTTTAAAAATATTCTGCGTATACTTGAATTCTGGAAAAAATAATTTAAAAAAAATTAATCAAATGCTTTTATGAAATTGATGTAGGTCAAGAAACCAGATTGTAAAAAATTTTAGAACGGAAAATTCCAAGAAAGACTCAGAAGTTTGAAATAATTGCATAATCCGAAAAACTTGCAATTCAGCGCGACGGGCGTCATTTAGACGTTTTGAGATCTACAATTCTGTTGTCCTTTCATTTTCGAAATCAACGTCCGAATCCAACAAAAGCATACAAAGAAGAGAGCCTAATAATGTCACGTTTTTGGTAACCTATTATTTTCAATTATATATAGTACAATGGTGACAGAAATCAATTTAGCTTGTATAATTTACAAATATCAGACAAAATTAGTAATTACATCCACAAATTTTACGACAAACTTTATCGTACAGTTAGAGTATATTAATAAATCTAAAAACAAAACGATTTTTACTAGTTCTATTTATACGACTAAAATTAAAAAAAAAATATGAATCACAAGCTTATACACAGGTGAAAAAAACTTTTGTTTGTCAGTCTTATTAATTACTTTGGCTTATTTCGGAGCGGATCTCCATAAGGAAGAGTGCGAATACTTTACCATAAAATTGCAATATGTATTCAAGACAAATATTCGCTGGCTCTCGTGCTTATATATCGACGCGATGGCACGCAGTAATGGATTACAAAACCTTGATAATAGAAAAAAAAACTGGGAAGTACAAACCGTACATTTGCATGTAATAACAGTTTTGCAACAACCTGAGAAATAACTAAATATTTTGCATATTTGTGGTTATATTTTTGCTAAGTCTATTAATAAGTTCTGATGAGAACGTTTTATTTACGAAAGGCGCGAAATTGAAAACAAATTGAATGAGACGATTTGAAATAAACATTTGAAAGCATTTGAAAACATACTTAATTGTAGGAATTTGAATGAGTAATGGTAGAATATAAAAGCAAAAATATTCATTCCAGTAATTCGGAAGAAGAGAATTTGAATCGTAACTATAAAGTTAAAAAATAACCAAGATGATTGTGTGATTTACTCAAGCCCGTAAAGAAATAATTGAACAAATAAATCTTTATTTTTATATAAAATTTTACGTTGCTGATACTAATATTCTTAAGCTCTGTTATTTCACCAGCTATTAACATTAGGCTAACCTGCCCGCTCCTAAATAGTTATTGAGTAAGTCCATTGACATCTTGTAGATATTCTGTAATGGGTTGCTCACCAAAACGGCGAATTTCGAAAAATTACGTGAAAAGCTGCATATTAAGTGGTGTCCTTACTTTTTGTTTAATTTTGACTCGGTTATTACACTCTCGTGCCATGCGGTACTATTGTCATGTATAATTGCAGGAAATGACAACATATTCGAAAAGATAAAAATTCAGCTGCATTTAAGTGGTTCTTTGCTCTGCGCACAGGATTGCGTATATATATGAAAGTCAGATAGCTCATTATATCTCATTCTTTCTGTGTTTTTTTAATTTTGTTTATTCTTCGTTATTATTCAGATAATTGAAAAAATATTATAGTTAGGAAGAGTCATTGTATTTTTTATTCCAACTCTTGTTTTGTATGGTTTAGTTATTATAGTTTTAATTATTTCTTATAATGTTTTTTTTATTTTGTTTAGCAATATTGAATAAAAGCTACAATTTAATCTAATTTTGTTATCTGAAAAATCAATTTCTTATTTTTACAGTACTTTATTATAATACACCTGTTAAACTACAGTTATGCCGGTGATTATTTATTAATAGCCATCATAACTATCTATTTAATAATTATGTATTAGTATGATATTTCATTTAAATTCAATTTCACATTTGATTTTCTTCCATTTTACCGTAATCTTTTACACCTCTTCTAACCTATCTCCATTACCAAGCTAATGATCAAAAGCCGAAATTCCAACCGAGACCAACACACGCTATTCACACGAGACATCCAAAGAATCCGCTACACACCGCGTTATATACTTACAGCTATCATATAAAAGTCAATCGACGAGGACGTCTATAACCGTCGTAATTACCCGTTGCACAATGATTTACTCGCTAAGCCCAATAAAACTACCTGTTGCACGTCTCTCCCGTGCACGCGCATGCCATATCTACGTATACACAGATCCAGTTCAAACGTCGGCTATTTGCATAGAACTTTGAAGGCCTCGATTCTCACGTTTATGTGGTTCGTATGTACGCATAAGCGCTCTAAAAATACCGGCTTGAAAATTTCGGAAGAAAGTAGAAAGTCTGGAGACCGCGTGTGCGAGCGTGTTGGTGTACCGTAATTAAGCGGCGCGACGTTAATAGACGCCGGTATCTTCGGATGCGCCGGGTAGCCCCGAAGGTACTTACATGCTATAAGATCGGGAACGAGAAGGATGGGACGGCGCTCGAAGGAATAACGGAATGCATTGGAACTTTCTTTTTACGGAGCGCCAGAGCACACTCTTGTATCACGTTCATTCAGTTCTATGGCCGGTGATCCAATTTCAACATCGAAAGTCTCTTTTGCGAAATGAAAATTTTTTTTGTAAAATTATTTTATGCATCTTCGGTTGGAAATGAGCCGGTTTACAAATTTTCTATATGCAAGGTAAAAATGATGTTTGTACACTGCGTTAAGAATGCGTTATGTTAAAGTGACAATACTTGGTAATAAGAAGTGATTGGTCTGAAAACATATTTAACGATATTTGATATTCTTCAAGAGTTGATTTTCTGGTAAATACTTGTTTTCGCAATAAAAAGGATATTTATTCATCAAAATGTAGACTTTAACAATAACAGCTCATGAAAAACTCTGTTTATGCAATCCTATCTTTATTGAGGTTACCAAAACCAAAATGATATGTTAATTGATATTTTTTCACTTCCTCAATGTATGCTGCAACATTATTATGGTCGCTACGCGAATAAATAAATAACTTTATGGTAATGAAATTAATTAATGAAATTTTGGTTAAAAATATTTCAAAGTTAATGTTCGATTAGATAAAATATGATGTATTAGTTACACCTACATAAAGAGGATTCGGTATCTCCTTTAAGGAAGTTACAAAAGATCATTTATAAAATTGCTTACACATCTGTCAAATAGCCAAGTCTTTATTTGTACTGACTGTCAGAACCATTTCCTTTTAAATGATATACTGCTTTTTCTGTGCTGTTGAAAGCCGTAAAAAATTTAAAATCCAATTTCTCATCTGTGATGATTTTTACTGTTACCATCTTTCACGCGTCTCAATTTACATTATAATTAAATACTAACATTTTTCAACATCTGAGGATCATTAATTTTATACGGAAATCTAAGCGATGATTAACTCGACAGAAATTCTCTTAATGCAGCGAATAAAAGCGTAACATGTAAGTAAAAACGGTAAAATTTTCATCCCATTCAATTAAATTCAACAAATGAAGCTATTTCCATTCATCAATCTGGATACACGAAAGTACCAGCAAATAACCCATCAAAATCGCTTTCAATTTTTAGCGGAAAAGCAAGTCCAACAACAACAACAACAACAACGATAACAATAAAAAAACGATGCGAATCACATGTGATACAGTTGGAAAGTTGTGGTTAGGTAAGAAGCCAGCCTGCGACGCGCGCGTATATTGCATCGAGCGAGCAGGAGTCGCAGACAGAACTTTTGCAGGTGCAGCAACGCGCTCGCATGTTCCGGTGTATGCTTCCCCTCCTCCATAAATATATAACGACACGTAAGTGACCGGTTTACTCGCGAAGGAGAAACCACCTATCGGAATACTTTTGGCATCCATGCTCGTCTGAGAGACAGATTGTCCATATAGGGATGTGATGCGAGATATTTGAGGGTAAGAAGAAGGATGCATGGCGTTGTTGTGGCTTGAAGATGTGATGAGTGAGTTAAGTGGCTTCATTCATCATAGAGTTCATTTCCGTCAAGTGTAATAAGAGTGAAATCAGCGATAGTGAAATGACGCCTCAGAGGGTTGATGATTGATTTGATTAGTGGTAGTGACAAAGAAGGATTAACTAATGGTGTTGTACAAGTCAGTCTTATTAATCTGCACGTTATGGACGAGTAAACGGTTAGAGTAATATAGAGTAGCATGATTAAATCGTACAGGTGGAAAAGTATGGATTGTTTTCATTTAAAATATTGATCCAATAGGAAATATCAATTGTGATTGTTATTTTTAGTTTCTTATGCACATATTTTCTAAGTCATTAAACTTAACTAACCTGGACAGTCCATTGTGCCAGCTGAACATTTTCCTGATCCTCTCTCGCTGCAGCTCATCTTCCTTGCTCGGCATCTTTTCGGATTCTTCTATTCAACCTCTTATCTACCTTATAATGGCACACGTCTCGGCTCACGTCTATACGTGTACACACAATTCAGAACTCGATCACTGTGCAACGCGCTCGCGCACTACAACGGAATTCCTGCGTGACGAATCTGTCTCTTTCTCTGTCTTGCTCTGTCTGTCTCTCTCTCTCTCTCTCTTTTCTTCGGCACCGTTCAACAGCACTTCCTTCTTTTGCTCTTGCCCGGTCTCTAGCTCATTTTTCTCCACTGCACTCTGCGAAAAGAAAAGACAGACTTTTAGTATAGTGCCATGCAAGTGATTTAGATATCGATTGGGTGGAGGAATTATTGAGCGGCCTCGATGCAGGGTAGTATATTGCCTGCACCGAAGATGGGTTTTTGTTGTGATGATTGAATTGAGATTATTCTGAATTGAAGTATCAGAGATTGGTTATATTTTATTGATAGATTGTAAAGATACGATCGAGAGTTGAAGATGCTGCATTACATGACTTATCGAAATTAATTGTGCAGAAAAAGAGAACAAGGTATTACTTATGCAATCGACTGTGCGGTTGATATATACTAATAATAAAGATTAAAGTTTAAATAGTGTCAAGTGTAAGTTGTAGACAAGTTTATCTGTCAATTTCACCTGAGTTTATATTATATATATATATATATATATATTATACATAAGAAATTTATACCAATATGATACGATACTTATTTAAATTTGTATATAAAGGAATAAATATGCTAATTAACTTTGACTTATAAAACAATACATCAGACTTATCTGCGTACTGTAGATGAAAATTGATTCTTTAAACAGGATCTTCATCTAAATTAATGAATACCATAATTCGCCTGATTTAAATATTTTGATTGATGGTGACTTACGGATCACTCAACTTATTATTTCCCTCTTATAAACATTCCTTTGTTTACATGCACAAACGACAATTCAAATACTCGCTAAATCTTCTGATCTATCTGATAAGAAATCACACTTCGCCATTCGCGCTATTTCCAAAAGAAAGAAAACATACGAGCGTCATTCACGCGTAGTCGTGCGTCACGCGCGTTCGCCTCGTTCCCTGGATGGGCAGCCAAGTGCCCGCGATTGTCTCTCTCCATCGATTATGGGTCTCTGTATGTCTTTGCGTCAATGATGATTTCCATGCTGGACTTTTTTATAGAAAATAATGGCTGTATTGTTACTAATAGACCGAGCTATCCGAGGACTCTTCCGATTGGAATGTAAGTGTTTCGTTGTGCTATTGGTTGGCAACGAGTGGCGAGTTATTCGCTTTTGGATGGCTATAAAAGTTGTGATGTTTCTTCGAATTATGTAAGATTTTGTATGTGTTAGATACAACTTTGTCGGTAAATGTTTGTTTTCGAAATCGTATAGAGCAAAAACTGAAGCGCAATTAAAATTTGTTCACCTGACAAGAAGATGATACACTTTGATACGCAAATTCTTGACAATTAAAAAGCCGCAAGTCATTTTGTCAGCAATTTTAATTGAAATAGTCTAGCACCTGTTCGACGAACAACGTACTCATTTCGCTTGGTATGTTTTAGTCGCTTTAAGATTGCACCTAAAATGCACTTATTCTGTAGTTCGTACTTTAGGTGTAAGTGTCACAGAAAGAAAAAGCATATATTGTATCCATTATTTAACCACTTAATAGCTAAATCAAGTCAATGTAGACAGAAAGAATTCCAGTGGTTATTTGATGTTCCTTCTTAAAATATTTATTTATAAACATATTTGTCACATAACACTTTTATAAATTTTATCTCAAAAGTCGTTAATAGAAATTCTTTTTAAAAGCTAACTAATCTTTTCCTCATGTGGATTTCACTTTCACTTTTACTCATACATTATTGTTGTCATGATAAAGAATAATGTCTATACGTGTACTTATTATTTTAACTTGTCAGAGAAAGAAATAATTGTTGCAAATAATAAAAATTATCTTCTAAACACGTTGTTGTATTTGAAGTCTATTGAATATAGTACTTAAAAAAGTCATAAAATGTAACATTTAACGCTTTACGACTAATCTCAACAAATTTATTAATGGTTTATTATAATTAAATGCTTGACAGATACTTATTACTTTTTACGGCTATAATTTTTTTAAAGTTCTTCGTGATATTCATAAAATTTTCTACACCACGGCCTATAATATTAAATATCTATCCGAAAAATAAAAGTTTCATATCAAACAAAATAAATACTTGCATCCTTTCCTTTATGAAGATTCACCAACAGCTTATAAATCGATTATGCCACACAGCCGACCTTATCCTTGTTTCAAAAAAACACATTCACCTGCAGCTATAACTCTCACCTACCATCAGCAACCTCTCAGCATCTTCGAATTCTCCACGAAACCGCAGAAACACGTAGTAAATACCCACGCTCAGGTAGTTTTTCGCTCGGACTAGATCACGCGAATCCTCGCGGTATATCCTGCGCTACTGACATCAGTCTCTCTCTCTTTTGCGAGCTATTCCCCACTATATACTCGAGCGGATTCCTCTCGTGTATATGCAGCTGGCTCACCTTCGCGTCCGCACACACGTGTTTACACACTTGCTCGCGACAGGTATGTGTACACATAGAAGCGTTGCGGGATTCCTTTCGTTAATGACGCTGCGCTTTTCTGTGTATAAATGAGTACATGTAGGTATGTATGTGTGTACGAGAGAATCGCATGAAACGCTTTTCCAAGGCGATAGAAAAATCGGTTGGACATTTGCGTCAAACATTTCGTATGGATTCTTCATTAATTTTACAGGGATATTTTATAGGTTAGTTCAGGCACTTTATACGGCCATAAATTAAGACCAAGAAAGTTACGTTACATCAAGAAACGGCGAGACAGTGCAGTAGCGTATTGTGTCCGGTGCGGATTTTAGGTCACTCAATGAAGAAGAAAGTTGTGATTAACGATTTCCTTCGTACTACCGCACGGACTAGTGCTCGTTCCTTTTCGGATGATTCCGCGAGAAAATCTATATGCGATAGAATTTACAAATTCGTATATAATATGCAACGCCTCGCTGCGCATAAATTAATTGTAATTGTAATGAGGTGTATGAGTCAGAGTATACGAGGCGTTTTTTGATCGTGGATCCGATAGCGGCTGTAATTCGATTGGGATCTAAGTCACTTTGGGTTAGTTTTTTTGTTGCCCTGGTGTGTTTTAATCGGCGGATAATTTGTTTTGCTCGTTCTGGAACGTACTTTTAAGTCATGTGGATTATTCGCGTTTATCGTGTTGAGAATTAAGGGATACCGATCGTTATTATAATATAATTTATTTACAATTTTAATTAGTTAGATTTTCAAGGTTTTTGGGGTCCCCCGGTTAAATAAGTATTATTCCTTTGTTAATCGTAAACCGTAATTCTTAAACATTTTTTGCTCTTCTTTAGTGAATATTTCCAAGAAATTCAATAAATTGTGGCATGTACTAGGGAATATACTTTCATTTGTCATTTTACGAACCGTTTTTTAAATTCCCAGAAGGAACTATAATAACCACGGCAAAAGAAAAATCATTGTCACCGGGGATTGTGCAACCGATGCCATGAATGACCTCGTTCACGGCTATATAAAATGTCGTAAAGTACATTGAATCCTCGCGCACAGTCGAAAGCAAAGGTAAACATCAACAAAAACTGATTACAGTAACATTGCTTTCATCTCCTCTGTAAAAATTTATACTATACGTACAATAAACGCGAATAGTGTAATGACCCTTGACAATGAACGATTCCCGGTAGTCTATACTGTGACATTGACATTGCGACGATCGGCCACTCGTTAAAAATCGTCACACAACCGCCTTTGCAACAAACTCCTCTACCATTCACAACCTATATATTATATATCTATATGTCTCTCCTCCAACATCTACTTCTTTTTTCCGTGTTCTCCACATCACACACCCCAACAAAACC
>JAYJLV010040552.1:0-23492 GCA_036873485.1 Torymus texanus
ACACACACACACACACACACACACACACACACACACACACACACACACACACACACACACACACACACACACATCCACCCATGTGCACACAATTCTCCAGCGTATATAACGTCGGATAACCTCGCGGTCCCAATGTCCCCGGGATATATAGACTCCCAGGCCGATAATTAACCTCCCGGGATTTCTCGTGTGCAACGTCGCGGCTGATCGAGCATTGCGGATTTTTCGAGGCGGAAAGGGTACAGAGGTGGTGGCATGAGGCGAGCGTAGAATTTTGGCGTGATCTTTTTTTTCGCGGAGAATTAATTCCGCGGCGTAGAGAGAAAGAGAAAGAGAGAGAGAGAAAGAGAGTTTATTATTATCGGTGGGTTGGTGGCTTGGAAGAGGGCTGATAATTTTTGGTGGCAAAGTCAGGAGGTTTAATTTTCTCGGGGAGTTGGAAAAATGGTTCTGCAAAAGGAAAGAAAAAATATGCTTTTTTTTAGGGTACTTGTAGGGCGGAGAAAAATTAATGGAAGCTGTTTTGAAAATGTAGGTAATAGTGCTATACATATACTTTACTATTGAATGATAGAGTGTTGTAGCATTGAAGTATTTATTATAATTATTTCATTATTAAGAAGAATAAGAGGTTGTAACTATATGTTTACGTTAACAATGCAGCAACTGTTTTAATATACATTTCTTCAGGCTACAATTAAATGTGACTAAAATATCTATTGTCACTTAAAATAGACTCGAATCCTTACAAAGACAAATCAACGAAGATAGATAAGTGTAATGAAACTTTCTCGTAATTTCAAGTAGAGTAGTAATTAAAAGTGAAGGGTTTCTCCACTTGCTGTGCTCAGAACTTTTTACATGCAGCAAGTAAATTTCAAGTCGTCCTTTCAATTCATTTTCGTACACAATTAACTATTTAACGACTACCTAAGTTAAGAATGCAACTACCGAATTCAGGGCTTGTTAAATCAATTAAATAATTTCTAATATAATCGTGGTAAATCCATATTCCCTGAAAATTAATTATTCCCAGGCCAGTGTCGTATATTTATAGCATTCGTAACGTGTATACGTAGCATAATCCGGAATCTCGTTAACAACAGCTCGAATAATCGGCTGCTCTCCTCGATTACAAATTGCTCGTTTGTCTATTTATAATATCATTTTTCCACGACTTTAATCAATTGATCCTTCCACCCTCAGGTCGGGTATACGTAATGGAGTCCAGAAATAATTTTTTTTTTTTCACTAGGCAATTCATCATGTCTGGAAAATACGTGGCCAACGCGAGAAGTTTTTTAAAATTTAATAAGCTCGTAAATAATATCGGCATTTTTATGTCCCGTATAGTGCCCGACATTATTAAATTCTTCGTGAAACTTTGAAATCCATAATATTGTTTAAATAATAATAAAAATTTACACTCATGCAATTTTGTTACGATGATAATAAGGTATAATAACCAATTAGTTTTTTACCAACAAATAAAACTTATAAATCTGAAAAAAATTTGTTTCTTTCAATTATTTTTAAACTACTTTCAACCCTTCATACTGCAAAATAAAAAACTATTTCAGAAAACTTCAAATTATTTACCGTTATATAACCCACCGTTAATTAAAAATCCTTTTTTCCTTTCATTTTTCACACACCTTGAGTATATACACACACTGTACTCACCACATCAAAATGAAATTTCCCTGGTACTGCACTATTTCTCGTAAGCAAAATTCCTTCGCACACATACATACATACACACTAGCGATCTCGAAACATCTAATAAACTTCGCCGCTCGAACCCCACATCAGCACCAAGATAAAATCCCAGCTACGAATTACACGGATACTGCAAGCCTGGGCAATATTTACCTTCCGTCGTCGTCCTCGCGTAAATCGTGACTTTTTTTTTCTTTCCGTTGGGGGTCTGTGTAACAAATTGCTATACGCGTGTATATACGTAATAACCAAGCGTTGCTGGTCATTCTGAAGGCGGTGAGGTGTAGTGGAGAACAAAGCGTGTGGGGGAATGGTTAAAAATTTAGGATTTGTTGGAGAATGGGAAATTGTGTGAGAAGATATATATGGTCATGATTTTACAGGTAATTTAACACGACACGTAAGCTTCTTATTTTATAGGTGTAGCATATTTCATACCATCTCTGTGTTCATGAATTTTCTTTTTAATTTTTAGAGACATTTTAGTTGGTGTGTTATAATGATACAACTGTACTCTAATGTGCGCATCGTTATAAAATTTCCCTTTCGTGCATTGTACAAATGCTTTCACGAAATTAAAACTATCTCTGCTACTTTTTCAGGACTCCTCCAGCAAACTCGTTAATTAATTTTTCTTTCAAAATTGTGGCGGACAGCCGAGAAGTAGGTGGAAAATTACAGCTTTAATTCCGAGTTATTTTGCGGAACATAATTATCATAATAAGATTGCTCTGTGTTTGCAGAAACTATTGAGATTAATTCATCCAGTTTCTGTATTCAACATTTTATCAACTTCAAGATCACAGTTAGGTTATTTCATTAGTGTCCAGGAGAAATATGATTGACACTTCCAATTATATTTTTATTTTTAATTTAAATATGAAAAATGAAGTTACTTTGATTGTGTAGTGATTGACAGGTAATTGTGTCAAACGATTATTGGTATGATCTAGTTTTACTTAGACTTGAAAAAGGCAGCAAAGAAGTCGCTAAACTATTGTTTTATATTAAATTCTCGATTTATTACCTATTTTATTTTATTTAGTAATTCATTAATGTTCCTTCCATACCTATAATCTTCAAGTGAATTGCATAAATTCTGCACAAAATGACACTCGTATAGTGCAACGGTTATACGGGCTTCATTGTTTGATACATTATTTTACCCACTTACCAACATAAATGGGCTATTAAAATTTGCAAAAAACTTAACGTCATTTTCTTTGTATTTGAATAATTTTCCCACAAAATACGCATAAAACTTCCCTCCCTACCATCCATTATAATCTATAAATATATCATAGAAATAAACGATAATAGGCTAATACAGCTACCAATTTGCGCTATGATCCTCGTCAAGTCGTAAACCTACGATTACCCTTGCACTCCTCTCTCCTAGCACCAACACCTGTAAAACATCATCGAATTAATCACAGCCTGAAATACAAGCCTTTTGATCTACGATCGGCTGTGCTAAACTCTGCAACACTTCTTCAAAGACACATACATACATATAGACGCGAGAGTCGTAAACAGAGAAGTGCGAGTTGATTTACGTACGTTCCCACGCGAGCTGAGAATAGTTTTTATAAATCAAAGTAAGTGAGAAGGCAAAGTTCCAGTGTCAACCTTGAAATTATGTCAGTCGGACTCTTGGCAGCAGTTTCGGCACACAAGCACGCACGTGGCCGAAAAGCGGCGGCTGCTTGGCTATAAGAGAGTTGCGCGGTCGTGATGCGTGATGCGCGCGATTATAAACATCGATTGAAGTTAGGTGTGTATATATATGTGTTGTTTTTTTTTTCGTGGGTGATGGTGAGGATTGGATTTGGTAATGGTTAGGGTGACGTAAGAGATAATTTTAGGGCGGTTTCGGGTAAAATTCGCGACTACGTGATGTTCATGGATTAACGTAATGAGTTAATTTTTCTAAACGATAAAGACATATTTTTCGTGAAAAATCTGGGACAACATAAAGTGATTTTTTAACGCATTTTCTTGTACTTTTAAAGTATTTTTGTTATTTAATTGACGGTAAATATGTAGTTAAACAAAAAATAAATATACAGAATTTTATTTAATATTTTAGTATTTAATTCCACTTTTTATCTAATTTATGAGTAAATATTTAGCAATTCTGTGAAATAATTTAAGGAACTTTATTTTTGTGATTTTTAAAATAATTTTAAAGAGAATTCTCATAGAAAGTAATATTGAATTGTATTTTTCTTTAATTTTAAAATCTCATGAACCTAATAAATATAATTTTGGTTCCTAATGAAGAAAAACAGTCTCAAAGTATTTAGTTGCAACGTAAATAAAAGTTTGTTTCTACAGTAATCAAAGAACTTTTATCACTGTAAGTTTTCGTTACCTTCTTTCAAAGAAAATTTTCCTTATTGACACATCGCTCCAAATTTATTACTACGATGATTGATTTGTAGTCTTACAAAAAAAATAAACATAACATAATAAAATATTTTGTTGTGAATATTCAGGATGTTTACATTTTCAGTTAACGATACTCGAATAAATCAATAGTTTATGTATATTCTGTCAAATAAAATACCAATACCCATTAATTAACAATAATAAAAAGCATTTTTTAACTTTACAATGTACCTCCTTTCATCGCAAAATTTTGTTCAACCAATCCCTTTGTTTACTATTTACTTCTTTGGTTTAAAATAAACAATCTTTTTTTAAACTCATTCAATAATCAATAACGAAACTCCTCTAAGTTTCAACGCGACAGCTTATAACATTAATATATTATGTTGGAAAGTTCATTTCATCCTGCCTATAGAAATAGCGAAAATGTAGTTTTACCAATAAACCGCGCAGCGGCGAATAGTTTCACTGTAGTATCGGCATTCAGAGGATAATTCAATGATGCATTGTTCACATATGCAGAGGCGATTTTCCACCCATGCGTGTAATAATCAATACTTTACACTGTAACACCTACATTTTATATTTAACGTGTTTGTTTCTTATTTTTTGTTCTCACTGTTGTCCCAGAATTCTTCCTGAGACACATACAAAAACTCTCCGCTCATTGATTTAAATAATCCTTTGAATACTTACCAATGCACGAAGGTGGCTGTGAATTTTTTAAAACACACGCTGCTTTTATCGTGATTAAATTTCCCTTTATAGGTTTTCCCTCTCGCGTGCTGATGTATATCGAGCTAATTATTTTATTAGAACACGGCGGTGAACAAATTTACTTTGATAAGGAAGATTCTTTGTTTACGTGCTTTCACGAGATTTGGTTCAATTCCACTTTGAAGCTTAAAACCTGTGTGTTTTTTTTTAAATTCTCAACATATTGCCTAAAAATTCGGTTATTCGACGTACCACAACAAAATATATACTCTTGTAACCTTTTTCATCGAAAAAATCATTTCTCACCTTCTCCTCCCCATACAAAATTTATGCAAAAACTTCACCCTCCTACATCACTAAGACTCTTTAAACCTCTATCCACCTCCCATAACCATATCACACAGCTCTATATGCCCTCGTGAACCTCTGCACTCTCCACCCTTATAACGAAAATATCACCACTATCACCACCAAAATCTTTAACGCTTGCGTATACATCCCTGGCATCTGTGACCACACAGCGTCGCCCTCACTTCCCAGACACCGAGAAGAAGAAAAAGAAAAAGAAAAATTTTGCTTCACCACCCCTTGTTCACGTCTCCACCCTTTTTTAAAAAAATAAACCATCACTACCAGCAACAGTAGTAACACCATAACCTCCTCCTCCTCCTCTTCACTTGCACTCACCACTTGTACACGCACACTACCACCACCACCAGCACCACCACAGCAACGACGAGCTTTCAGTACAGACTAACTGACAGACGTATATGTATATATAGACGTACAGAGTATGTACGTACGTATGTATGTGTGTTATAAACTCAACGAGTATATGTGTATATATATATACAGGCAAGTGAGAGAGAGAGGCGCGAGCAGCGTCTGTGCGCGCGCGGACGGCTCCACAGTGGGACTACCTCTACCGGGGCGCCGAGCGCCGACGACTAGCGCCCGCCCGGCAGTTTCAGAGAGAATCGAGCGCCAACGCGAACGCGCAAGTGAGAGAGAGAGAGAAGGGATGTGAGGCAGGGGGAGTGTGGTGAGGGACAGAGAGAGAGAGAGAGAGAGAGAGAGAGAGAGATGAAATTACGCGCGCTCGCGTATAGTCGCGCACGCGTTGCAGCAAGGGGGATAGAGAAGAAGAAGAAGGGAGAGTTAGGGTACAGAGGTATAGTAAGGGGGAAGGCAATGATGGATAGGTTTATAAAGAGAACGGTAAAGGGAAAATTAGAGGAGGGGGGGGGGGGTGAGAAGTAGGTGTCTGTCCGTCTGTCTGTCTGTCTGTCTCTCTGTGTGTGTATAGAGAGAGAGAGAAGAGAGTCATGAGTTGGAAGAAAGACTCATGAGTTCGAAGAGAGACTCATGAATTGGAAGAAAAATTAGTGAGAATAGTAATGATTGGGGATTGCGGATGGGGTCGTTAAGTTGAAATTAGATGGTGGTATATACCTGTAGGATTAGGGGATGGTTATACACAAGGTGGTATATATAAAAATCGGAAAGAGTGATTGATCAGCCGGTGAGATATACGGTAGATCGGGTTACTGGTAGGAAATTGGTCAATTATTCTAGAATCCTGTGTGTGAGATAGTCGATCTGTCGTGTATGCTTCTTATTTTAGCATTTAACTGGTGTACCTCTGAAATTAGAACAAGAGTGGAACTTTACTTAGGTAATAATTAGGTAGCATTGTTTATTCAAAGTTTACTTTGACCATTAAAGCTAGTCGAAATACATCTTTACATAGTTCATCCCCAGGCTGCGCTAACTTTTGCCCTCATCGAGGTTGGTAGACTTGTCAGATGATTAAATTACGTGAGCCCGAGTGTCCAGTATATATAACCCTGGGCGATTTAATATAAGACCCAGTTTCACCGAGATATGACAGGCAGCAGCAACGCTGCGCGCCATCTTAGACGGCTAATTTTAAACCGGCCGCCTGGGGGGTTGCAAGCATTGATCATGTTTATTTATCGTAAGGCGAGCGGATATGCCATCAGATGGATGAATATATGCGCTGAATCAAATATGGGGTGGCGATAGGATGACACAAGACCGCGTGTATAATTTTTTTGCTTTAGTATTTATATACAAAATAAATAAGCTCTTCTTCTTTTTCTATGTATAACGCGATTTGAATTTTTATTCGGTACCGTCAGGCGTTTCCAATATAACCCCTTCCGAGGCATATACTCGATACTCATCCGCGTGAAAAATTTATTTTCCTACACTCCCACGCGTATATATGTACAGCTCCGAAGGTGAATTTCATTTTGAGAAATATCCACGTATAGCCCTGGTGATTCCTAAGTCCTATATTTATAGGCGCATCGATGGAATGTTCGAGATAAACTAGAACCAATATATGCATGTACCGTATAGCCAAGAAGCATGAAACTACATTACTGCATTACTCGAAGTTTGGAAAATCTGGTGAATACAGATGCGCGTGAAGTTACCTAAGGGATGGTTATAAACTCGCTTGCTTGTAACATAATTAAGTCGCGGTTTTTCAACTTGAAGAAGATAAAGAAAACTATAGAAAAATTATGATGACAGGAGCTTTCAATTTTCTATGACAGGTTGGTCAACAGGACTATACGGTTAATGGAAAGCGCGGAAAACGCATCGACCGACACAGACGGGGTGGCGTATGTAGGACGAAGTGCAAGAGTGAGAAAAAAAGGCAACACGCGCGAGTGCGAACGAACGAACGATGCATGTAGTTATGTGGAATTTAGTGACTCTAATAATAGGAACGTGACGATCGTATCGGAGGCTAGCACCCACGCGTGTGAATACGTTATGGGCGTGATCAATAATGCAGAGAGAGAGAGAGAGAGAGAGAGAGACTGGGACAAAGGAAAATACGAGATAAATAGTTGACCCGTTGAACCGTGAAATTCGCGGCTGTGCTTTGGAATTGAAACCGTTTTAACTTTTGTCGTTTTATAAATGATACCCATACTGATTATCGATTCTTAGAGAATCGAGGCTTTGTGTGTGTGTGTGTGTGTGTGTGTGTGTGTGTATGTGTGTGTGTGTGTGTGTCTTTTCGCATGCGGGTACGCGCGATATATATGTATCGATTCGTAAGACTGTCCCAAGGAAGTTTTAACGTATAAATTTAGACGAAATGTCGGGGTTCTTATTCATAAGGACAAATTTCCTCTACGTGCGGGAATGTGAGAGTGAAAGGAAAAGAAGGAAAAATGAAAGACACTGATGGCGGGAGAAAATTAACGTGAGCGAGCGCGTAGGCACGCGAAGTTACTGGATTAAAAGTGCCGGGGTAGTTTTTTTTTTTGGTGGTATAGTTATTTTTAATTTTGTATATTGAATTGTTAGTGATTGAAACGTTGAACGTTGTGATGGTTTATAAAGGTAGATTGGTTGGGTAATGGTATGGCTTTTTTATAATACGATGATTTAATAGTGCGGTATTTTTAGGGACTATTAAAAGAAAGCACACGGAGAAAAATAATATAGCGAAAATTACCATGTCTGATTGTAAATGTGAGGCAAACTCAAAATGTCAAAAAATTACCATAATTTACGGTAAAAACTGCGATTAATTTATAGTATACATCGTAACAATTACTATAAACTTATGAAAATCTTTATTTTAAACTAGAAGTTTTAATATTTAGGTATTTCGAGGCTCTCTCGCATTTACAATTTTTACCATAAGGATATGGTATTTTTTACCATTACATTTTTCTACATGCAGTCTTAATTTTCTTACATGGGTTTGGTTCTATTAATTTAGCGTTCAAATCATATATAAAAAAATTGCTGAATCAGTCTTGAATTTGATTTTTACCATCTATAATCTGTATTTTATTGGTTTTGTAAAAGTGTCACGTTATATAAATCATTACTTTTTCTTCATCAAACGATTACAGTCTCGATTCTGTTAAGGCTATTACTTAATTATTATTGAAACCTTTTTTTAATGTAAATTTTTCTTTTTCTTACTGCAGCAACCCTTGTAACCTGTATACAACAACCATTATAGTAAAATATTGTTCTATACTCTTTAATCAAAGACCGACGACGCAGTCTTAAAATAAAAAAACAAACTTGCCACTTCGTACCTCCGAGTCCGCTATATATATATATATATATATATATATATAACCATCTTACCATCCAATTCCAAAACCCAAATACACATACCTCGAGTCTCACATGAAATCAAGACCAAAACTCACTCTTAGAACTCCTATACACACACTACCCACGCTTCCTCTCCCTTATACACGCCGGCTACACTCGCCAACCACAGGTTGCGTGTCTCTCGGCGTCACCCACCCACCCACTCACCCACACTATTACTCCTTCTCTCTTTCGTTCTCCCCCACTTTTCCACCCTCCTTCGGAAAGTAGGGGAACACACAGCCACCCAATGCGAGAGTAAGAGAGACGGAATTTTGCCGGCTGTATATACGTCGATCGAAGCGCCGGTCGTTGCGCGTCCCCACAGCGGCAACGGCGCCACGCCGGCTGCTGTTACTGCTGCTTGGATTCTGTGCCTGTCGGTGTGTGTATGTATGTATGTGAGGGGTATACAGGAGAGAATTCACGACGACTTCTGGTATATAGGGGTTGTGTGCAAAGGGAAAGACGTAAGGGGTTTTGAGATGAGAAGGGGGGGGGGGGGAGATGGTGAGAAGGACGTGCGAGAGTGGGACTTTGGGGTTGATGGAGAGCTTGAATGGTTCGTGAGGAGATTGAAGGGGGGAGTGAATGAAGAGAAGTTGCTGCTGCTGCTGCTTTTTGAGACTGGATACATTTTTGGGGGAGGGTTGAATGAATGTAGGTTTGGGGTTAAAGATGAAGAATGTTGTTGGAAAGAGAAAAAATGTTGTTTTAATATATTCTTTAGTTTTATAGAAAAAGAAATTTTTTTTAACACGAAACGTTCAATAAACGATTTCTATATCTCGTACGGCAGCTTTTTTTTCAAATAAGTATGACGTTTCACAGGACAATTTTTCCTTCACAGCCAGATAATTCCATGACCCTTAAAACCCGGATATTTCGGATATATTTATGAAAATGTACGGCAAGTTTAAATTGAAAATACGTCGATACCAAAACGTAGTTGTCACTTTAGCTTTGAAAACTGTCAACTCGAAGCGAACTTTCCTCTCGACACTGCGCAAAAAAAAAAAATTTCCCTCGTTCACTTTATTTTTTTACCGAAACACGACCATTTTTCGTACTTTTATTTCGCACGCGGCATGCCCAGAGGCGACAATTATTTACTGGAAATTGCGCCGGGCTTTTGTGTGCGAACGCCGCTGCCACCGCACGTATCTTCCAGTCCCTTTGCTGCGGGCTGAAAGTGACTGGCGCTCGTAAGCGCGCGCACCGCCGCCGCGCAGGGGAGAAGATTAAGAAAGACCCTAGCAGCGTTCGCTGTCTGTTTCCTTCGGACGGCAGTTGAGGATTCTGCTGGTCAGCTGAATACAGCAGGGGAGTTGAAGTTTCGAGTTGCTTTTTTTTTTTTAATGGAGTGAGTATTTCTGGTTGGCTAAAATTAGATTTGAAAGTGCATTGGCTTTTTTATTGATGCCAGTGTGTTTATAAAGTGAATTATTTTTGGGTGGGGTTAAATTAAAAGTGTAAAAATACGTGGTATACTTTTTGGAATAATAATAATAAGTTTTATAGAAAGGGTGAAGGTTGTTATAGAAGCTGTAATACAACGTAAACTGAAAAGTTTAAAGGGCAGTTAATTAAACTTTGATAGTAAAGTTAGTTATTCAGTAATAAGCATGTTTGAAAGTATTAGATAAAAATTTTTTTAAATTTATTGTATAAAAATATTTTTATAAAATTTATTATTGAAATTCTAGTTTCAAAGGTTTGAAATATTTTATTTTATTTTGTTTTATTTACTTTATTTCACAATATGAAACTTAAATAAAATAGTTTTTTTAGGACTATTTGGAATTATTGTTCTCTAACCAATATACGTCTAACAATTTTTTCTATTTTTTAACAATATAAATATTATTATTGTGTTTTATATATCAAATAATATTTCTTTATTCTGTAAAAACAATATATTTTATTAATAATTTATTTACAAGTATATTCGAATTCAATTACATGCTATACGATACTTATATACTACCTCAGAGTTCACTTTATCGGTGTGCAAGTTCGCAAGAAACCTACTTTTAACGCCGTTTTACCACCAAATTTTACAACCGAAATCCAGCCGCTAAACGAGACATATCTATCCTTGTAAACTGGAATAAACGCTCCCCTTAACTCTAATCGCGATTTTCTCGACTTTCCACGGCACGTTACGCTAGTGAACATACACGGGGAGATCTGGAAATCCAATATTTTAGGAGAATCGTTACTTCTAATCTCTCGAGTAGATAACATAACGAAGCGACGGAGGTGGAAGGTAATCTTATATAGTCGCGGTGCGCGAGGCCGGAGTAATTTTTCCTCGGCCGATAAGTAGCGAATTAATTTTGCTATTCTCGCGATGAGGATAAAAGTAGCTGCCATATATTTTAAATTGTCTATAAATGGGATGGGTAGATGACAATTTTTAGATGGTAAAAGTTAATTGTAAAATAATTATGTTTTTGTAAGTTTCGTCAACTTTTAATGATTATTTTATAGCATGTTATAGAGTGGAGACGCATTAAATGGCAGTAAAAGATATTAGAATGATAGGGAAACGTTTTTATGCTTTCTTTATGATACTTTATATTTGAAAAAAAATTCTTCTGAAATAAATTTTATACCCACAACAAGTTTATGTTAAGCGTTTGCCGTTTGTATGATCAAGTAACTCGGTTATCTCAGCTAAATTTGAACGAATCGGAACGAATTTTTTAACAAACACTCCCAAATGCAACCATTGCCAAATTTGTAAATGCCAGATCAAATAAGAATTACAAAAATTTGATTTTTAAGCGTAATGCATCGAAAATTAATTTTCATTATTAATTTAATACATTAATTCTTCTGCTGAAACTAATTAAAACACATCCTTCTTATATTAAACATTTTTTTACGAATAATATTTGTAAACAAAGTTCTGGATGATTTGATTTTACAAAAAAGAATGTATAATGCAAAAGCTAGAATATATTAAAACAAAACTTTTTTTCCTGAAACAGTTATCATAAAAGAAAATGACAAAAAATATAAGGATCACATTAGCAATGGCGATTATCTCTTATATATATGTGTACAAACAAAGACATCGGGAGGTCGGCGCGGCGGACGAAGCGATGTGGGCATGGAGGCGCCTCCTCCCCCCTACTTGACTGTGAGAAACTCACTAACTAGTGGCGCCTATAACATTTTCGGTCTTAACTTTTGATGTTATAGGTTAAAATTAAGATACCAAAATGGAAATGGTCCTTACAAGTACCGGTATAAAGAGGTGGATACGTTTATTTTAATAATTTTAATAATAAAGAAGTTATTTGAAAAAATAAAAATATTGGTATTTCACGATCTCCAAAAAATGTAGTCTGGTTCAGACCACCTTATTTTTTATGGAATTTTGAGTTTTAACAATTCTTAATATATAGAAAAAAACGTCATAATATTTATAATTAATTATTATGATTTTTTGTTAAAACAACAAAAAATCAATAAATGATAAAAATACGTTATTTACAATATACGATTTGTATGTTTAGTAATTCGAGTTAAAAACTAATTGACATTAACATAATTTAAAAAAAAAATAAAATTCGTTTTAGTTGTTATCAACACTTAACATATGCTCATATGTAATATACGGCCAGTACAAGACATTAACGAAGTGATCGAAATTAAAGAAAAATATATTATTTCAGATTGAATGATATTTAGTTATCAAGAATTTTTATCGAGTCTGAGACACGTTAATGTATTTATAAATGTGTAAAGAAGAAAAAATAAAAATTATTTATTAAATTCATTGTAGAAAATAGACAAGAAAACTAAATTAACTTTTAATATCGTAATTCTCGTTAAAATACTAAATTCTCATGTAACTTTGTAAATTCCGTATTTAAATTATCGAGTACGAAATATGTTAAATAATATGATATTTTAGATACGTAACTAATTTTCTGGAAGATTCTACTGATTCATATTTAGCGAGCAATTTTTATTTTAAAAACATCCATATTAAGCAAAACACGTCGTGTAAATGACACATTTATTAAAAGAATGTGCAGACCGCGAGCACGAGCAGTCTATTGACACCTTTGCTGCAATCTGATTTGATCTTGCTGACGCGTTATATAGAAAGCTGATAAATTACTTAAGGTATTCAATTTTACATTATCTTTTGATAATACAGGCGTTGATTTCGTTATTCAATTGTACAATGATAGCATATACTCGTACATTTTATAATTTAAAATTTCAATCAATATAATTCTTTTACTTCTATAGATTCTTTTATTATTTTTAATTATGACAAAAAATTAGCACAATTATTTTTTTCTTCTTTGTTTCCATTTAATTTAATCTATGAATTTCTATGCCAAACTTAGCCACATCGCGTTTCCTCAAAAAATAAATAATACTCTTATCACAATAAACTTCCTGTTTTTCTAGCTTCGCACCTACTTCAAAACGCTCATAAAATCACGAAATCATCAACTTTCTGTGCACATATACAACACACAATCATCCCCTACATATTGCTACTTACCATATTCTCATAATCCATCATCAATAAAAAAAAAAAAAAAAAAAAAATAGAAATAATAAAATTAAAATCGTGTCTTGTTTCATTCACTTCCTCTCCTCTCTCTTTTTCTCTCTATCTCTTTACTATAATAACATTTTGCCACTATCATCGATTACTAATGGCCTCTATTTCCAATTACTAAGTGAAATGAGCGGGGCTATGGCATCCCGATAAGCTCACGCGTGTGGCTCTTGCACACGGGCCGCGTGTGGTTTACATTATCTCGGCGAACAGCGATAAGTTAGCTGAGCGAGCGCTAGAAGAAACGAGCGAGCGAGCGACGTGCCGAGTGCAAAAATTTAAAGCCAGCAATAGGCTGCAAGCAACGAGCGCAACGAGGTATCAGGAGGTGGTGGTATTGTTGAGAATAAACGAAGAGAGACACACGGGACGCAGTTGCTATTAGCGCGCGATTTGAGTGTGAGAGAGAATACAACGAGGAATTCATCATGCATGGGGTGAGTATATGTATGGTTAGGGGTGAAGTTGTGAATTTTGGGGTTGGTGGGTTTATGGATTTTTTTTGGATTGGGAAGAATGAAAGTTTTGCAGGATGATTGGGTTTGGTAATGAAGAGGATGGTGTATGTATTAGTGCGGTGGATTTAGGTTTGTCAATGAAAATTTGTTTAAAATAGTGAAAAATGAAAATTGATTGGTAGATATTGTTTAGAGAGATGATAAGGTGCTTTGAAAATCCGTGATTTTACGATGATTTATTACAGTTAATAAGTTAAAAGTATTGCCAGATTCCTAATAGACAATGATAATAAATTAATAAATAATGTATTAAACATAAAGTTTTAATTAAAATGTAAATAAAAATTAATATGCTGTTTGAGGTTTCCGGTGTAGCATCCATTTTAATTTGCTGTTTTCTTGAGACGATGGCCTTGAAGTAAGAATTTATAGTATATAAATAATAGCTCGGTTTCCTTGTTGCCAATTTTAACTATGATAGCAATGGGACTTTTCACGTTTTGCAATATCTCATTTTGATTCATAGAATCTAAGAGTTATAAAACTTGGTATAAATCTCGTTTTTCCCTATTATTATTTATTCTTTTATTGCTAAAGTATAAAACTGTTATTGTTTTAACTTCTTGTACAAATTAACATATACGTGTAACTGAAGACATTTTTTCTTAAACACTCATAAACCGGTTATGCTTTTAAAAAGTAGCAAAGAATTGATGAAATTTAGCTAAGAAATAATCATATATTTTCCTTTAAACTACAATTTCAGATAAATAACTAATTTGTTTTTCGACAGATGTCATTTCACTTTGGCTTCGGCGAAGTCATTCTATTCGATGGCTGGCAGACGACGGATGCGAAGGGCATCGGAGGATCCATGGTTGGCATAATCCTTCTAGCAATGATTTACGAAGCGTTAAAGAACTACAGGTAATATACAATGTATTTTGTCAGATTATCAGTTTAATTAACGCGTCGCATAGTTTTGAGTAGATTTAGGTATTTGTTGACCTTGTCTTAAACAAACACATATTTTACATTACAATCGATGCATTCCTGTAATTCATCGAATCGCTTGAAATAAAACAGTTTTGCTTCAGCAAAACAAGATTTTTTTTGTTGCAATCCTTAAGAAAAACAATTACACCAATCTGTCTCGTAACTTATAAATTGTAATCAAATTATTAAAAAAAAATATATATATATATATATATATATTAGATAATCTAAAAAAATAAATCTATGATAATTTTTTTCTCAAATCGTCTAATTGTATTTTTTCAGAGAATACCTAAATATTAGCAATGCTGTCCATAACCCAAAAGAATCACAATCTCGAAGGTAAGCCATCAATCTCAAAATAAAAATATTTTAATTTCTTTCCAACTGAAACGTAGAAGACGTATTCTGCATACTAAATTGTATAAAATAGTAATTACTATCTTTGATAAATGCACATTTCCACGTATAGATTTAATCATGTAATTAACTGCCATCAAAGGTAATTTTTTCCTCTATGAATCACCTGAATAGGAATTTTCTAATTTAAAATCAACTATATAATCTCACATCTACTATCAACCAAACTACAACCAAACTTCAATGTCTATTTCAGGGAGGCCATATTCTCGACCATCCACATCGTACAGACAGCCCTGCAGGCGATTCAGCTAGTGATCAGTTACTTCCTCATGTTCATCTTCATGACGTACAACGTGTACCTCTGCATCGCAGTAGTAATCGGTACGACCCTTGGCTACTTTATCTTTGCCTGGCGAAACGCACGCTTCGACATCAGTGAATGCTGTTCCTGAACTGCCAAAGACTAATGAGGCACTAATTGCGCGCAAATGAATTCCCTGTAGTGTATATATGTATGTGTATGTGTGTATACGCGGGATCGATCGTGTAACGGTGGTTACTGCTACACTACTGCCTTTGATTTCGGGCTCTATTTTAATGTATTATCGTATATAGCAGTACTGGAATTATTATTGCGGAATGCTGTAACGCCAGTTTACGCGGCTGAATGATGATCGATGTACGCTGATATTTATAATATTTATTGATGAGATATATGTATAGTATATAGAGATTTTGTAAAAGCCGAGATGAATTAATACGATATATTGTTGTGATTGTTGTTAGTATTGTGAATGAGAATGTAATAAAAATATTTTTTTATAAAAATAAATATATACTTTATTTAGTTTTTAGGCTACGTTGAATGTTATATAGTCTACATAGTTTTTGCATAGATGATTGTTATAAAATGTACGTATATATACATCTATTCTGTAAATTACACGTATACACCTTCGTTTTATAATAAAAGTTCGTAAATCAAATATACAAGAAAAGATTTCTATAAAGTTTTAATTAATCCCTTACAATATATATACAAGCATCGAATGACGTTAATTAACGTCTACTGCTCACCGAGTATAATACATTATTCTCGAAAAGAATTTCCTATTACATCAGTTGATTGAGTTCTGCAAAAATTTAGAAGAACATTTCCTTAAATTTTCCATGAAATTGACTGTTACATCGAACGCAAATTAATCGATCAGAACAGGAAATTCCGGAAAACAAAATTATTAAAAAATGAGTTTTTCCCGGTAGTCAATGTTTCCTCATTTTCTCTCTTACGCTTTGCTACTAATTCTCTACAATCAAAATTAATTCGATAACATTCCTCTACATTACTAGGAAACATACGTGCATATGAACCACCATAAAAAAGTAACAAATCGTCAGAAAATGATACCTTAAACTACCTCATAGGTATACATACATCCCTCATACGTATAAACGTCAGGCGTCCCCGCCCACACTGCAATTATTATTCCCCCCCGTTATCTTCACCTTATCGTCCACCACTCGACTCGTCAAAGCTTCAGTCGCATCGCGTGCTTTGACCACGCAGCATACGCAATTTCATTGTTAATCCAACACCCAAGTCATCATCGTCATGTCTACGAGTAGCCAAAGCATCTGTTGCGATGCTAACGGAGCACGAGTGTCAAGTAGTCGTCGGCCAAAATCATCACGTGAAATAATCTTCGGTTGGGATAGATTCAATTCGCTTACTTTTGCTCTCGTTTTATTTTCGTTTGCTGTCTGGTGTGTGGCATATTTCAGTGTTTATAAACCGATGCCTGAGGAGGAACATTCCGGTGGTAGCAGTGGTGGTGGTGGTGAGCACGGAGGACATGGAGGACATGGTGGGATGGAACATCATGCTGGTATGCAGCACTGACAGAGAACGAGGTAATTTTCTTTCTTTCTTTTTGTGGAAGAATTTTGGAATGTGAAAATGAGGGTGATGGGCTCATTAGCTGGGATAGAAATGAGAAAGGAAAAGGGATGAGAAGGAGGACGAGATTTGGGGTGAGCGGTAGTGCGAAGAAAGGATTCTTTTTTGTGACGACTTTATTGAAAGTTAAAAGTGTGCGGATTTTTTTTTTTTTTTTGTAAAAAGTTAATTGGTGGAACTGGGATTGGATGAGGAAAAATGTAAAAAAAATGATATTTTATTTTTTAAAGTTCAATTTGTATATTTGTGTCGTTGTTTATAGTATCAAATAAATTAATTAAAGTCGATGTAATGTTAAACATTAGTTTCCGGAAAATTTAATAAAAGTCAATTGACATTTAGTCGAATTTTTCTTCTGAAGTTCTTTTTTATCATATTTGGTAATCATATTTTATGTTTGTCTATACTAAGATTTTAATCTCTCTTTGATCATCTGATAATGCCTGTAATGAGTATCGATGTAAGGTGATTGATCAAGGATGTAACACTGATTAGATATAATTGTTTATTGGTGTACCTGCTCACTGTAAATTCTATACTTGGAACTTATTTCTTATCGATAATTCAAAATTTATTCATCGTATTTTATCCTTAAATTTTGTCATACACTATAAACAACTGCTTTGCACATACAGTGCGTAACTAAATATTTACATGACATACGCGCAATTATTTCCATAGCAATCAACACCCATGTTTAATCTAATCTGTCGAACTGCAGTTTTACAGGCCACGAGAGCAACGACAGCAGGAACTCGTCGCCTCCGGCTCAGCACACAGTCATCGACGACAACTACGTACTCGAAACTTCGTCTCGACAAGAGAGAGAGAGAGAGAGAGAGAGGGAGAGAGTGGAAGCGAGAACGAAAAGTTAAGCGCTCGTGTGTTTGAGCCGAAAATAAAGCGGGACGAACGGCGTCAAACGTTTTACGAGCTGTAATACTTACGCGTGTACACATGTATACATAGTAGTTTTACGCGCTCTTTAAAACGTCGTCGCAGACGTTGCCGAGTGCGAGGAAGTGTATTTACGAGATTCGATTTTCTACGTTTGATGTCGACAGCTCGGAAGCAAGGAACGAATTGTAAAATATTTATTGCCAAATGATGTGTTGTTTAGCCGCGAGGATCTTTTAGAAACGCTGTGGTGCGAATTTAGTTTGAAATCTTTGCTGGGTTTTTTGAGCAATGAAAGTTTTGTATGTGAATTTGCTAATGTGAAATAAATATTTTTTTATTTTTTAAATATTTGTATTTAATTCCTGCTTGTCTAGGAAATTGGAAATTGCGGTTATCTATATGCCTGGCTAAGAATAATTGTTATACTTATATCGATAAATCAAACTAAGTGACCGGAACACTACTGAATGGTTGTGATAAGAAAAGAGTTTTTTAAATATATTAATAACCCGGTATTTCTAAATCTGATTAGCTAAACAGATAACAACTTTTCCTACTTGAAATAGGTATAATTATCCTTACATACGTTTCAAATATCTTTACATTCAAATTTCTTAAAAAAAAAAAGAAAATGAAAAATTTAAAATGAAAATGTATTGATTCCATTTACCATGAAATCCTCGAAAAAAAAACAAATACACCAATAATAATAGACAACGACTTTTTTTATCGTCTTTTCCTTACCACTAAAAATAACATTTGATCCCCACTACCTTCACGCGAAACCTCAAAAGATAAGAGAAACGTATACGTAATATACGCCAGCGCGTGGTTTTCCCCCCATTTTCTGCGCTTTTAGCATGATTCCAATCGCGACTATATATATATATATATACACACGCGCGCGCGCGTGCACGTGTACGACTCGTCATTAGTGAGCGCGTGCATGCGATCGGGATTCGAAAAAGAATGAAAGAAAAGAAAGAGAAGAGCTACGTCTACCTACGCTCGTAACCTCTTTTTCCTGGCGGCGTTCTAACGAATCCCTTTTTTTTTCTGCGCGTGCGCCAGCAAACCGAGATAGCAGCGCGGATTCTGACACATTTTCTATTTTATCGACACGGTAGCTGCGCTAATTGAGTTCGTAGGTGAGCAGTTTGTCTGTCTGTGTATGTGCGTGTGCGGTGGATTTAATTAAGCAGAGAAGAACCGAAAATTGCCAAGTGATTTGTTTGATATTCATTGAGTAGTATTATCTGGTTGAAAAGAAAAATGGAAAAAGCTGTATTATTATTGATAATACGCGAATATAATATAGTTAAGTTTATTTTATAATGTTTTAATTTTGATAATGTGATTGATTCGTATGTATGTGCAATTCGACAATAAAGTGTTTCTACTTAGGTCGTAAAAATAACGTAAAAAAATTTAAGGAGCAATTCTGCAATAAATGTTTTCTTGTTTTATATCTCATACAATAGAAACGAACTTTGAGCACAAGAAAACAGTATCCTGCCAAAATTTTAATCGCATATTAATTTTTGTTATGAAAATTTAACATGAGAAGTGTGGGCTGAAAATGGTCATCGATGACTCACCAATATTAAGTTTATTGCAAACTTATATGTATTTTAAAATTGTAAAAAAATAAAGAAAAAAATGACTGACTTTTTTCGAATTTTTGTTTTGTCATTTTTCGCGGTTATCAAGACACGTAACTTTCAGCAGGATTATCGAATTCCAAAGATTATCTCTGATTTTTTATTGTTTTCCAAATCTATCTTCAAAAACGTATTTTTTCTAAAATGTCTCATAATCTGCTGTTTTTATTTATGTATTACAAATTTTTAAAGTTTTATTATATTTCTTCTGGTTCTAAAGTAGTGGACTCGTGTCTCTTGTCGAAGAACTACGTCATTCTACTCGTTTAATAGTTTACTTAGTAGTATATTATAATGAAAACAAAAATTTCAAAATATGCTCCTTTTCAAATGTTTTAATTAGGTATAGGTCTTAGAGTAAGCTTTGTTATAAAGAAGAAATTAAAAAAAACATGCTAGTCTATGAAAATGTGTATATATATTCATAGACAGATTTTAGAATTTGTTAGACTGATTTTATATATTATTAATTGAATTAACATTTTCTACAATGAGAAAAGAAAATGATTTTTAAAAATTCGAATATTTTAAAAAAAATATTAGCAACGTTTTTGCAAATAAATTAATTTTATATACTCTGATTGAGACTTCAGTTGCGTTCTGTACCGCTAGATGGACCCTGCTATACCTTCTACAGAAAATAATACGCCCGTGTAGATAAGCCACAACATATCGAATGAAAATTTCACACTCTTAGTACATTTTTCTGTGAAGCAAAAATCTCACCTGGCGTTATCTTACTCTCAATCGCTCACTTTTCTGAGATGTATGATCATTGTTAGTCTAATACATTGGAATTCATTGCTGATTGAGAATCTATTATTGTTGAAGAATAGTCATTGCCTCGAAGTTATTACTAGAAGAAACTGAGGTGATCAATAGAAAAGGTTTTATGAAACCACGAATAACTTTGTCTATTAAAGAATATTTATGGCAATTTTGATGTTATTCGAATCTTGAAAATGGCCATTTAAAAAACCACCGAAAAATCTGTCGTTCTCTATCAGTTTGTGTGGTCGTGGTTATTTTTAGCTATTATTACTAACTAAAAGGCTGATTCTAGAGTGGGACTAAAAAATATCGGTTCGAAACATAGTTTAGATATGACGAACTTCCAAATATTCTTTGCATTAATGCATTTTATATACTTTTTGATGAGTCAATGGACGTGTCAACCAAAAGACACGACTGTGTTGTAGATTTTTTGTTGCCGAATTAAATAAAGTTATTACCGCACTGTGGGCTATTTTCCATTTATATAACCTCTACATATAAGTAATAATTGAAATTAATTTTCGGCGATCATTTTAAGAAGGAAGAGTTAAAGGTACACGACTGCCTTAAAAAACTCATTACACCATTTCTTTCTCCAAATAATCGACCTTTAAATAGCGGGTAAAACTGCACCCCATTAAAGATTCCTTCACTACGTTTTCTCTTTCTCTCTCCACTTGTAAACAATAAGCATCGCTCCGTAAACGAGCCAAACGAGGGACAAAAAGTTCTGGAAAGCAGTCGGAAGACACGTGCACATATATATCTGCCTCGCGACCTGCTTCTAACGAGGTTTTTTCTCATCCCGCCGCGAATGCGCACACATTCACATGCGCCCTTTTTCTCTTTGTCCGCCAGAAACGCAAGCTGAAAGGGTGCGACTTTGCGTGTATATCAGAGTATATATGGGGGATGTGAGTATGTAAGTGTGTCAAGTTGTGGGTGGAAAGCTTAAAGGGACGTCGAGGCGCAGGGATTTTAATTAATTAAACGATATTCTATAGCGGAATCGAGGTTTTATCTGGTAATTAAATTGTGCAGTGGGATTTCACTCTCCCTCTGTGCGTACGTACACGTCGTTAGCGAGCGACGTTTCTAGATGTGTAATTTGTACGCTCTGTGATAAGAGACGTGATTTAAAAGTGATGAAGATAATGAACATTGTGTGATGTGATTTTTGACAAAGTACCAAACGCTGTAGAAATTACAGTAATGCATTATTTTATACAGTTACATGTGTTCCAAAGGTAATAATTGTCCTCATGCAAATTACCCGATGTATAACGATAAATAGTTTATCTTGACACGTAATACGCACATCATTAGGTCAGCGTGAATAATGGCATAGTAATTATTCACTGCGTGGCACTTCAATGTATAATTACATCATAATGAACATTGTATTACAACAGCGAATGCAACTTGATCTATTTTCAATTTCATTTTAATAAGCCAATATTCTACTCAAATTTTCGGTAGATGCATTTGTATCATTTACAATTTGACATTATATCTTAAATTCATAAGCAGCGCAGTGTGCATCACGCAACCTCATCCGCTGACCGAAATTTCAAACCTTCCTTCTCGCCAAGCTTTTGCATAATTCCACAGCTTAAAAGCACAAACGACTGGACTGCTCTCGTCGCTTTTCCCCGAAGACTTGAATACCAAATAACTGCAGGTTTTCTCTGAATCGTTTATCTCGTCGGCCGACCGATTGACCGCGCAGGTGAAGGAGTGAATATTAAAAAATAACATGCTTATATTTATTAGTATTTATACTAAATTTATTCTCTAAATATCGCAATAAAGTTTACAAATAATAATAAAAACGTGTGACAAATACTGGAATTATATAATACATGAAAAAATTCAACGGTAAATTTAACAAAAATTATAACGGTTTTATTTCTTACGTTTGGAATCTTTTGCGACTTTAAGAATATGTGCCGATTCTTCAATTGATTGGGCCACTGCTTAAATTTTTTTAATTTTTTGAACTCGTTATCGGTAGCAACCTCGGAGTAGAGGGAAAATTTGATGCCCTATATTCCAGATCCCATAAAATCGCTACAGCCGTCTATGCGAAGATTGCGTAGCCATGGATTGTTTCGCCTTACTTGGCGCAGCTGCTTATAGCTGTAATTAGAGCCTCGGCATTGGTCCAGGGATTAAAGATCCCGACAGTTTTCGATTATAGCGTCTTTGGGGTCGATCTTCAAGTACTCGGCTTGTAGCCGTATTAGTCTATGGCACATCGGGATTATTACTTTTAATGTGCCTGGGAGTAGCTTTTTTCTTATCGTAAACCTATACTGATCCTCTTTGAAGGTTTTGCGAACAATTCTGCTTGATTTGTGCTAATGTTGTATTTTGAAAAAATAAACTGTTTATTGTAATGAGATTTTTTTGCCCTCCATTTTTTTTATAAAGTTTGGATCTGGATGGGGCTGGGTATATCACAAGATAAAAAGACAAATTTTTTCTTGTAACCGAGAGCAACGTTTCGTTGGCTTGGTCTGCCAACCTCTTCAGGCTAAATTTTTATTAAATAACAGCAAGATTACATTTTACACTTTAAACATAAATAAACTTAATAATATAACCGGCAGAGAAACATTTACCTTATACGTTAACGATAGTTAACGAGTAAAAAAAACTTGTTCAATGATGCAGATTCATAATGAATTTATCAGTCAATAGAAACTAATGTTAGATTTTCACATCAAGGAGCGCGGGAGCGCTCCGAAGGCAAGTATAGAAAGAGCCTTAGGAACGACCGCGTGATAATATACATTGAA
>JAYJLV010040571.1:0-23486 GCA_036873485.1 Torymus texanus
TTGGTCACATGAGATTTTGGCATGAGATTTCAGGTGAGTTCTCAGGTGAGTTCTCACCTGAGATTTTTCAGTAGGGTATGGTTCTCTAACGATTTCAAAGTTCGATATATATATATATATATATATATATATACACACACACACACACACGATGTATTTTGTCACTTTTAAACGTTACGTTTATATTATACGTGATGCCAGTGATACATTATTTCATAATGCTATTTTCACGGCTGTTTATCGCTGTTTGAAGTGCAATTTTACCATAGTCTATTATTAAAGGTAAACGTATGCGTGTATACCGCGCGTATACACAGATATATACACACGAGCGTAGTGTAATGATGAATTATGAGCGGGAAAATGCATGAATGCGCGCCTCATCCTCCTTGAAACTTCGCCTCGTGAAACACGCACACACTGTCCTACTACTACCCTTGTATACATTTTCCCCCCCTCTCTCTCTCTCTCTCTCTCTCTCTCTCTCTCTCTCTCATCTCCAAGAATAATACGCCATAATCCCTTGTCCTCAACCACGTTTTCCGCAATGTCATCCCGAAAACTTTTTTCACTGCTATGCCTTAAAGCTACCACACACACACACTCTCTCTCTCGTTCCTCTCTTAAAAACTTCTACTCGCAGTATATAAGCAACCCTCCTCTACGCTTCACTGGATTTATGATTTACGCCTTCTCTCTCCTTTCCTCTCTGTAATATACAAGAACGCCGCGGGAGTAAGTCGAAATCAACAATCAAGGGCTCAAGCAGCAGCAGCAGCGTTGAGGCTTTGGCGCACCACGCGATAAATTCTACAGGCGCCAAGGGGACAAACTATGTATATGTGTGAGCCGACGCCGTAGAGACGCTGAGTCTTCTTCTTCTTCTTTCTTCTTCTTTCTCTATAACGATATTTTATGCATGTACATCCTCGGTTCTCTCGTAATGCGCTCCTTGAACTCTAGCGAAATGGCATTCTTCCGCCGCAAGCAGCGGCGGCTCACGTGTGAGAGTGTAAGTTGTACCTAGAGAGGTTGTAGAAGCTGTTAGGCGAACAGTGCAGAGATACAGAGAGAGAGAGAGGGGCTTATTAACTTTTGAAAGTCAAAAGTAAATTGAGTATTTTGTAATGAGGCGTTGGGGATTGTAGCTTTGGTCATGGCTCTGTGTGTCTGTGTGTGTGTTCTTTATGTTCTGAAGTTATTTTTAGTTTGTAGTTTGTTTTACATATAAAATTGTGAATTCTGATGATAAAGTAACGTATTTAATTACACTCTAATTGTACAATTATTATTTTACATTTTTGTAAGATTAATTTTTAAGAATTTCAGATGAAATATTAGGGCTAAATTCTTTTAAATCTCGCAAAATTGGTTTCCAGGATTCACATACAGTTTTAGTAATAAGTTTCGTTTCACATTGTTTGAACATTTGCTGTTTCTTTTTTTCGTTTCAACGAAAAACCAACAAAATAAATTTTCATCAGATACATTTTTCAATCCTCGGCGCGTATAAAGTTTACTTAAATAATTAAAATTATAAAAGCACTTTTACGCATATTTATTTGCTTAGTTTGGGAAAAAGATTAATCAAGTATTAATTACTTTTAAAATAATAATAATAATAATAATATAACAACATCAATATATATAAAACCTTAATTAAATAAACATGTTTCTCGTTAAAATTTATATACAAAATCGCTATAATGTAAATAAATATTGAAATATCAATGTAGCACGAATTTACAGTCGACGTTTCTAGCGTAAACTGCGCTGTCAAAGATAAAACTTTCAGCACAATAAACATATCATAAATGGAAATTCGAAAGTTTGTAAAGCGCTATTTTTTCCCTCGAAAGCGACTTTTGTAGTTGAAAAGAAAAAGGAAAAAAAAAACGAAAATGAAACTTTTTTTTATCTCTAAAATTTTAACGAATAAATGCTAAATCGAGTGATGGTTTCATTTTACAGACTATCGGGATCCAAGCGAGGACGAGAGAAAGACAGAGAAACACGAGTTTATAGTGTACGCGATTCATTCCTTTAGATCCTATTGTACGAAAAAAAGTCAATTTCCTAACTTGATGTTATTCGATCGCTTTGTATCTATCATTTGAAAAGCTTGTGAGAGAAAGGGTGAAGCATGAACTCCAGAATGAATTCTGAAAATCGCAATTCACGTTGTGGATAAGCTCTCCCTTGAATGATTTACATATATAGAGAACAAATTCACACAACATGCCCATCGTGCAAACTTTTAACGCTATAATATTCTTAAAAAAAAATATCTTTATTGATACGGTAACAAAACAGTGACTATCATACAATAGTATTACTAAGCTTACATCCTAAGTTAATATTTATAAAAGGATCTTCAACTCGCATCCCTACGTATATTCTCCTCTTCTCTCCTTTTTTGTTTTGTTCTTCGTTAACGCTTTGCTCGCACGCAACGATACTTTCATTTCCGGGTTTGGCCCATTGGGCTCTAACACAAAGAGTCCAGGGATTTTAATGTACGCGTATATACACACATATGCGAGACGCGCACTATATATATATATATATATATATATATTCACTACCTAAAAATAAAAAAAAAATTTTTTTTTTTCGGTTAAACACACGAGAGAGGCAAAAGTTTTTCTCACGGATTACCAAATCCAAAAGCTTTGGCGAGTTTGTAATAATCCCTGAAAAAAATTATATATATATATATATATATATATGCAAACGGAGATCGAGCGAACTTCCACACGTTCTTTTTTTTTCCTCTCGTTCGCTTGCTCGTTCTTCGTTAATCCAGCGATAGGAGAGCAGCAGCAGCAGCAGCTTCGACGATGATCTCCCTTTTCACGGTGAAGCGAGAAACGAGATAATGAATCGGCGCGTACACTCTCTCCCTCGTCCTCACTGAAGTAATGAAGTAGATAGGTAGGTTGGTAGGTACAACAGGAGACGGCGGTACATCGCTCGTGTCCTGAAAGTAGAGAGCAGAGATTAAAAAAGTTTTCTTCCTTCTCTGCCTCCCTTTTAACGTTGGTATGTATATGTGTATAAAGGAAATAGCTATGTATATATACTCACCTAACGTGTCTCGACTTCGTTCTTGGGAGTCTATCTCGTAAGCGTACGTCTCTTTACCTCGCACGCTTTTTCGGGGACAGGCCCAGCTTGAGAAGATTGACGATGGGCGACTCGAAAGCCAAGGAGATGCAGAACGCCATGAGGTACGAGGCGACAAAGTTACCAAAGTATACGATCAGCTGGAAAAAGTAGAGAGTATATGTGTCAATATACGAAGTTCTACCACTTAGTTGATGAAATTTTATGAGATATATAACAAAGATTGGTTTGTTTTTGAGAAAGAGTAAAGTAGCAAATATTAAATTTCGCGGTTTTAATTTTAGCAAGACGTTGTTGCGAAATCAACGAGCGATTGAATGGTTCTGTCGGATATATACACGTGTGACGTAAGATATATATAGGTAAGCTCTTTAGGTGACTATAAATCTTTTTTATTCACGAATGACATCTGGAAATATTCGAGCATTATTTACGATACACGTCAATTTGTTTATTTATTGTATTCAAAGTAACATTCGTAGTGATTTACGTTAGAAAAGTTTAACTATATATACACACACACACAACCTGACATATATATAATAACAAAGTCTGATTTATTTTACATACCCCAATATCTATAAATAAAGAAAAAATAAAAAAAGATTATACTTACGACAATGCCATTGTGTAGGTGGAGAGGTCCGTCCATTTGCGTGGATGTAAACATCATAATCATGGGATGTACAAGGTAAGCACAGTAGGTAAGTCGTGACAATGGATAGATCAACCTCAGCGAAAGTAGTTTATCGACGAGAGGCGCAGCACCGGTACAACATTGTACAACAATGAAACTGACTGCTGCTGCCCATGCGGTATGGCCTAAACTAGCGTAGACCGAACTTACCGTCACGCTTAAGTTGTCCGGGTATAGACCGTAGACCAGAGAACACATCACCAGACATGAGACGATCCAACCGATCACTCGGCATATCTGCGTAAGGGGTTGCGTAATTTTTTATTATTCCTTTTTTTGGGGGGGATAATGGTTCAGGGGATATTAGAGAATGGTGGTTGTAGTGAGAGATAATATATATATATAGTGGGTCGTAAAACTATTCTGTTGAAATTTTAGAAAATATGGAAATTGTAGGTGTACATATATATATATTTTTAAAGTGCGAATTGCTGATTCATATCTGTATACAGTAGACGACGATGGCAGAGGTAAAAATTACCTTGCATAATAATCTTTAGAGTGTCATTCCCGGGATTCGAAACGCGTGAGCACATGCGTAATGCATTGTATACTGCATTATAATAATTTTACTATTACAACGAGACGAGAGTATAAGAAGAAAGAAGAAGGAGAGTCCAACGTGAAAAATGAGACGATAAAAGTTTTACGACGCGTGTGGCAATTCTTATATTTCTCTTTTGCGTTCGTCAGTTTGAAGAAAGTTATACCTCGAAAATAAGCGTTAGAGTTTTATGAAGACGTTTATGGGGGGTGGGGGGGGGGTGGAATTATCGGATAATGCTCGGGTATTAAGAAATCGCGCGCGTTAAAAAATTTTCACCTAGAGACGACGAGGCGGCGCGGGGAAAATATTTCGTCGAATTATTACGTTCATTTTTAATTTTAGCAAAAAAGAATAATATATTATTTACCGACGAAAGGTATCGTAACGAGCGCGTTAAATTAAATCCGTGACAGTTTTAGTACCCTAAAAAAGAAAAAAGCAAAAAAAAAGAAAAGATAAATAATAATAATCCACCGGCGCGTAATAACGAGGAAAGTCTTTAAATACTTCGCACAGTGTAAACATACACATATCTACAGAAACTTTTGGTATACCGAATATATATATATATATATATATATATATATATATATATATATGGACATAACACGTAATCGGTTCTTTTGTAACGAAGAAATTTCCATTACACAACGCGCTCAATACACACACACACACTCTCGAATCAATGAATTACACGTTAAATAACAGAAACCACCTCATTCGCGCGTACGCTTTATTTCTCACAGCTTTGGTCACTTTCAGCACCAGCCGCCACAACCTCAAAGAATTATCTCTCCCTCCGCATGCATGCATGCATGCATGCATACACGGACACCGTATAACTCTCGCCACAACATAACTCACTCAAGCAAGAGGTCAATTCGCACACTTCTAACACACATATATAGACTGTAGTAAAATACTCGAGGCGTGGTGTTGTTGTATCGTGTTACAGCGCACGAGGGGGCATATAGAGGTGAAACAGTAGCATACTTACAAGAGGCATTTTGATGCTGCAATTGGTCTTGAAGAGAAGATAGCCGGTCATCGTGCCGATGAAATATGGGCCAGCGCGTAACCAAGGTTTGTCATATAGTTCGTCGAAGAGAGCAAATGGCTCCTGGATTCTGTAAAAGACAAAACGTAGATTATAGTATAGCAGTTTGTTATGTAGTTTTCTCTTTTTATTCTTGAGTGCAAGGTGGAGATTTATCCACGGGTAATTGAATTTCTTTTACTCGTGGGAAAAGAGGTTTATATAAATTGCGCAATTGTTGCTGTATCGTGGTGACTTAGATTGTAACTTCTGCGGTACTTTGTTTTCTGATTTTACGTTGTGTTTCACGCGGTGGTGATAAATCTCTGGTATATTAGACCATTAATAGAAATGGATAATAAATTCGCTTTCTTTTTAACTTCGCGTATAATAGTTTTTACGTTGCTTCCCATTGTATACGTGGGTTATCCTTGAAAAATGCTGCGTGCTAATAAATATCTTCATATATATATATACACACACATATATGCGTATATACGAGTGTGCAAGTCAAAACGCAGCATTCATATTTTACTGCGTCGAAAATTACCTTTTCATTCATATTCAAAATAAAAACACAAAGAACATCTGAATGAATTTCCGACGGGCGTATATATATGTATATACACACGCGCGCGCGGTTGCAGCAGCACGGTTTATTCATAAAATGTATTTCACGAAAATTCTATCAATTTTTTTTTTTCTCCCTCACTCTCAGAGGATGGACGTGCTTTCCTGTGCGCTACCACGCTAGCACAGATTTATTCAAATAAATTCTCTCTTGAATTAACGTAATGGAGTTACAACGGAAAATTGCCTCGCTTTTTTTTACGAAAAGAAAACACCTTATACGCGAAGCAAAATCAATGTCGCGTGACAAATTGCCAAAGCTGCTGTATAGAAAAAATAAAGAAGGTATAATATAATAGGACGAGCACCATATAACGTTTTCCCATATATACATCGATCCACTTAATATATTATTGCCAATATAGCGGTACATCAACCTCGCCCGCGTTTACAAAAACGTGTCAATATACACGCGTTCGCGTATCCCATCATATATATATAGGTATATATATATATACTATTATCTAATACCGTTAAACGTTAACGCGCGCGTGCGCAACAGCACAACCCCGCCACACCAGCGTAACAGTTAATATAACCCATCGTGCGCACGTGTATATAATAACGTGCGTCGATAACGTGCACCTATACGCGTGCGGCTTGTTTGCGGTGTACATCTGTGCTAACCCACATACAGTATCTTCAAAAACCGCAGTCCGCTGTCCTCCTCTCTCATCCGCGTTAAATCAGTAGTACACTTCGCAATTATATATTATACGCCCTTCCTTTGCAATCATCCTCTTCTAATATAAAGGACACGCGTGCGCGTATAATACACTGTAAACCGCTGATTAAACGTAGCGTCCCATATATATGTTATATGTAATATTACAAAGCACCGTGGCGATGAATTTTCCACGCCCACTTCCTCCATTATCGTAATGCGATATACAGCGCGCGTAATAACTCGGTAATTGAATCGAGCCCTCGCACAAACGCGCGCTCAGGCACTTTAGCGCCCGATAAATTCGTTCGCGAGATGGATATATATATATATATATATATACGTATATCCTGGAATGATACCAAGTCCGAGATGCTGGACGAGAGTACGGGTGTACTCGTTGGTATGTGTGTGTGTATATACATATATTAGGTAACAACGGGAGTTACGTAAAAGTTTGTATAGTTAGGTAGGCACACTTACGCGCGGGAAATTATGTCACGTGTGGGGATAAAGTGTGTTTATATATATAGATATAGATATACATACCTGGCGACGTAATCGTTCGTGTAGGCGATACCGAAGGTGGTGAACCAGGAAGAGACCATGATGACGAGCACAGCAGCGATGACAGCACGAAAGTAGCGCACCGAGAGCAACAGCAGGAAGATACCCAGGACGTAGAATTGCATGTCGTTCGCCATGTACCAGCTCCATAGCATGCACTGTATGTGTATATACATTGTAAGGGAAAATTGATGATTAAACTTATATATGGGGTATTATACGAGGTTGAGTACATACAGATCATAATTACAAGGCGCGGTGCACGTAGAAAGAAGTGTCGCACGTTTATTAATTTCGTAAAGCTTGTTTGTCTTTGGTTCGTAGAGCGTTAAGACGCGGTGATTTTATAAATATGTACGTTGGTAATTAAAAGCGAGAGTTTTGGAATTTTTTAACGGGTAAAGGAGGTTTTATTATCTAGGTCAGGGAGTATATACGTATATTATCTGAAAAATTTCGTTACTCGTGTCGGATATATAGATGGAAGTATAATATGTAGATAATTGAATGAAATTGTTGATAATGCGCTTCTGAAGTGAATAAAGTGTACTCGTTGATATACATACCGGTATTTCATTAAAATGTTAATTAGGTGAATTATTTTTAAAATTAATCACAAAGATGATTCTTAAATGAATGCGCGCGCTCTCGCGTTTCAATATTAAATTTCAATATATTAACGCCGTATCAGCATGAAAGACCGTAAATAGCGTAGTACAAAGTAAGAGTAACTCACTTGTAATTATTTACAAAGCCAATTAACTTTTATTCCACATATATATATATATATATACTTTTACAGAATTAATCACAATAAATTTCCATTTTGATATTTATACACACAACTTCCCACACAGATTTAACTTTTATTTAAAAAAAAAAAAAATATTAATAAGAACTCTTCGACTTTATTATCATCTCGAAAGTGAGCCCATTCATCTCTTAACTGGATTATTTCAACATCGCTAAAACTCACAATGAAGTTACGATACACGTCGTATAGCCCATAAACCCCGCCGTTCTCTATAAAATCGCATGACCTTAGCCGTTTCTCCACGCCTGCGCTTTAAAGTGTAAAATCGAAGGTGCGCGAGCTGTCCAAGGGCGAGATTTTCACGTAACAGCACCGGCTTATAGCGAGGGAGATGATGGAGTTAGCTCGCGTGCTTCGACAAAGTCGAGAGAATTTTAGCCGTGAGAGAAAAACAAAAAAAAGTGGTACAAATTTCTTCGATGACGAGGTGAGATTAGCCCAGTTGACGTGGATGAAAAGGGATGTATTTGAGAGGATTGCTGATTGAGATGAATTAAGTTATGCGACGAATGTGCTGAGCTTATTTTTGGAAGGGAATTTGGTTGTGTTTGGTAGAGAGGGTAAATAAAATTTTTAATGCTATCCAGTGGCTATAAATTTTAAAAGCTGTGGTCTGTGCGCTAAAAATAGAGATTACAGAATGAATGCATTCTATAAATTTTCGGTGCAAATTTTAAGCTCAAGATATTCGCGTGTGTGTATATATTCTCTTTTACCGCAGTAAACACAACGTTCACCATTGTGAATATTTAATTAAAATTTCTTGAATTTTATCGCACGCATTCCACCGAGAATAGCATCTCGTGTGCATGTAAAAGAAACATCTTTCTCCGAATCCTATATACATTTTGTCATAATATTTTACAAAATTAAATAACGATATTGTAATTAAAATTTATCACCAACGTATTCTGTAACAATGTCAAGAAAAAACACCTTTTAAGATCAATGTATTTACAATTTGCCCGTAAACTGATCGACACTTCTTTCCATACATCGACCTTAGGCCAAAAGGCCGCAACTAAAGAAGAAAAAGTAGAAAAGACGTAAAAAAAAAAACAAAAATATAGCAAAATGTCTTTGTCTCTCTCGAAGTATTTACCATTTCCGTGCGAGGATAGAGCGAGTTCACGTAGAGAGCATTCCTCCACCAGAATTGCTCGCATGTGTGATGATCGATGATTTGAGGTGAGAAGACGGTCGTCGACATAGCGTACTTCATGGCGATCACGTTGATCCCGAGGACGAACAGATACGACGGTGTCAGCCTTTGAACATACACCATCATAAGAAAATAAGCCATTTTTATATACATCAATATAAACACAATGTTGTAGGCAGGAGCATATCTGTGGCTTCCCGGAATAACCGTGTAAGAGACAAATTTTCGAAAATCGATTTTATACGATTTCTTGTATACTTTTAAATAGTCTTCTATCATGTATTCCGATCAGTATAAGTGTTAAGGTATAGTTCTGTTTTTGAACAAACACATGGAAAAAGACTCTAAGTCCAATTTTTCCGGAATAACCATATATGTCCATTTTTTCAAAATAATTTCCGGGAAAACACTATACCAAGCACCGGTTTTAAGAAAAATTCCAGAAAAAAACCATATAACTCTACTTTTTTAGATAAACGAATTATTTATCTAATTATTTTATCCAATCATCTTCTTATCTTATCTTTTTACATTTTAAAAAAATTATTTACCTTTTCCGTTACTTTTTCATCCTTATATTAATTAATGAAACAAAAAATATAAGTGCTATTGAGATTGAAAAAATTATATAACTCCACTAAAATGTTTTCTTATTCCCGGAATATAACCATATAAGTGACAATCGATTTTTGAGACATGATCACTATAATTGGTTCAGTAACTATCATAAAAAAAATATGTCATTTAGACATGAAATTATATATGCAGTGCTGCATTTAATCTCATTTGTCTTGATTTTAAACATCGATGCGAAACTAAAACCTCGGTTTTCTCGAAATCATGTAAAGTATACCAATATATGGTTATTTGGGGAAGCCACACACAGAAAAAGAAATCTTTATACTAAAGGAATGTCATTAACTATTAACGAATATTTCTTAATAGTTAAAGAAATTCATTACCAGTTAAGAAACCACTCGTTTAACATTGCTTCTTATATTAAAGTCATGGTTCCTTAACTATTAAGTCACATTCTTTGACCTGCGAAATGGAAGGCCAAAATCATATTCCTTAATTATTGAGACATATTCTGTAACTATTAAGACATATGAGTTTCATCATAAGAACACGGATTATTTCTATTAATAGCAGGACAATTTAATACTGTAAATTATTTCTCAATAATAATTGAATTTGTGCTCATCACAAATACTACAACAAAAGCATAATTCTTTAATTGTAACGTTATTTTTTTTTCTCTGTGCACAGATATACATATATATACATTTACGAAGGCAATGCGTTTTGTCTTCTCGATTTCATTGTTCGTAGTTGGCGATTTGTGTCTCTCGGAACTTACCGAACGAATCTGTAGAGGATCATGATAAGGAACTTGCTGGCGCTCGCTCTGGCGAAGTTGCCTTTATCGCCAGGCGAGCTTCCTCCCATCGAGCGGTAGAACAGTATGGTCACCAGTAAGCCGCTACGAGCAAAATTGTTATTAAAATGAGGACACCCGAGAACCCGAGACATGGTGTGAATGATATATATATATAGAAGTGAATGCCGTTATCGATCGTGGATTCCTTCAGGGGGAATCGACAAAGTTCGACTATTCGATTATAGTGTCGTTGCTGCGAGTAGCTCGCGTGCGACGGCCGCGATAATTGAATCAATGCGAGAATTTACGAGGCGTTATTAACACGTGGAAAGTGAGTGAGTGAGAGAGAGAGAGTGAGTTGGAAATTTGCGGGTACAGCGAGATTATGATGAAGAGATTGAGTGACCCTCGTATATGAGGGGTAGCAGTAGTGCTAATGGAAGATTAAAAGCTTTATTTTGTGTGACGTAAGCGTTTCCGTTATTGCAATAATTTTGACTTGTACGTAGATAGCACAGCTAATAGAGGTGCAATAATATTTAGATAACACTAGTGCTAATTAAGGAAATTCTACGTCGGTTTTCCTGTATCGCTTTTGAGTTGATTAAAGACCTGGAGCTTATAAACTATTCAGAGCCTTTAATCAAAAAAATTTTTTTTTACTTAAATGAATTACAACACAATATTAATAAATCGCTAGCCGATGAAATCTACCCGCGACGTAACGAATATATTCCTGTACATATACGTAACCATAGAAATGTGTAACGTATAGAGCCGAAGTATATAGAAATGAAATTTAATATGAAATTCCACGTGCGATCGTGCGTGTGTGCGTGCCTGCGCGAGCCAGGTAAATTTTTCAATATAGAGAACCCGCGTACAACTTTTTTTACCATATAATACAACGCGTAGTACACGCAGTCTCTATATCCACGCCTGTCACGTACTTCATCCCAGTGCAGTTCCTTTTGCATCACAAACCCTCTCCACAGACAAAAACTATCCAATCTAATCTAAGTAAAAACTAACCCGTTCTATGAATCTGTGATATCGCCTCTTATATCCACACTGTATAGATTATAAAAGCGCAATTAACCCACGAGAACACATATATACACATACACATGTCTCTTAACTCAACTCTCCAGTTTAACAACGAATATAGTAAAACAGACGCGAAAACTTTTTACATAATGATGATGATAATAATAATGCTTACGTCTACGAAACGGTTTCCTCTAAACGTCGAGATGGTAATGTAATCGATATACGGTACGGTATAACGGCGCGAATACTACTACTACAAAGTTTTCGGTGACTTAATAGCTCTTTAGGTGTGTTTATATGTACGTATATATGTATACGTTCGTATACCCGCGTGCATTGTTCACGCGCGAGACGCGATGGTTGTGAATTGCAGTTGTGCGGGCGAATTCCACAAGAGCGCGTTTACCAAGGAAACAAGGTTAATGTGTCCATTACTCGCGCTCTTTCTCTCTTTCTCTCTCTCTCTCTCTCTCGCTCTGTTCGCCGTTAGCGATATTTTGATTTGTTTTTCGAGACTTGCGCGGCTTTGTAAAGTGCATGGCAACGTGCAAGTGGTCATTTTATCCAATGGTATACAGAGAAATTTGTTTCTTTATTGGCTATAATATAGAAAAGAGGGGGTTTTTAAGAATTTGCAGCACCGCGAGTATTTACTACGCGCGTATTATGGAAATTATTTAGCTTGAATTACGGCTAAATGATTTGTATGCTATTTCGAAATACTATAGTGTATATATATAATATTTCACCAGCGGTTGCTGTAAATTACAGAATTATATTATATTCTAATCTACTCTGCGCGATGATTATTATATTTTTGACGTCATAATATTGCGCGGTTTATACTTACGTGCAAAAAAAAACAAAAAAGAAGAAGAATATTCAGTGAACCGGAATAAGTGAAATTGTCATCATTACATGCGTCGTCGATTTACAAGTCACTTTTACCACGTACGTAATAATAATTTTACAACGTACCCTATACACGTAATATCTTCTTCGACCATACAAAAATCCCCATAACAATAACCTTAAAATTATATAATCCTTATTCAACCGAGCGACACTTACCCTGCATCACCATCATCATTATCGGCCAAAAATTAAAGCACATTTCAAGCTTACATAACGATATACCACACGCATATATATACCATACCTGATGAAGAAAAACGTGTCGACTGAAAAGGTGGCGTTGCTGATCGTCTGGAACATGAAGTTCCTCTCGGTGACAGTACGCAAGATCTTGTTCTCTGTATATACAGCGTAGCAGCAGCAGCAGCAGCAACACATGCGGCAAAAGAGAAAGGCAACGTCATTGGCGAGTTATCAGTGAAAGTTGCGTGCTCACGTACTATACACGCACGCATACATTGAGCGCTACCGATCGCGAACGCGCGCGGGGTCAGCCGAATCAAAGGACGCACGCGTGCATGCGGAAATTCATAGAGGTCGAAGAACATTATTGCGTGAGTGTACGTGTTGGTGAAGCGAGACGGTGTAATATCGTTATAGTGCAGCTCTTATGGGTATATACAGCGTACGTTTAGTGAGATTGCCGGTACTATTGGAATGCATAAATTATGAATTGTATTATAGATTGATGAATGAGAAGGTTCGAAGATTGAAGTAGTTGTAGAGATGAAACACAGTGGAATTGGGTAAAACAAAACACGTTGCATGTGGCATGTATATATATATATAGGAAAGTTTTCCGAAAGTTTCGGCCAAATCGTGTAAACATTCCCGTGTGAAAGGAGTTATTTTAAGAGCTTGTTTTCGAGCGCCGTCGCCGTTGCCGACGTCTCGTGTCGTGCCCAAGTTCGCCAAGTCGTTAGCTCATATTTTATTATGGTTCCGTGGAAAAAAAAGAGAGACTGGAAGATGCGTTTTGTTTATTAGAAAGTTGCGTAATGTTGATAAAGTTTTGAAGGATTGGTATAGTTATAAAAAAGAAGTTGTCTGATATGAACGTATTTTGGCCGGAAGGACTCGTTTGTTTACAGTCTTGAGATTTTTATTTTGTATTAAAAACAAAATTTCCATGGGTTTAATTCTGTGTTTCACAAATTTGTGCTTTCACTCAATTTTATGAGTATCTTTACTTTTTGGTATACGTTATATAATTAGTCCTGCTATACTATAAATCTTTAAAATCTGACAGCGGATTCAGAATAAATGAATCGAAAAATATAACAATATTATATACTTTTTAGATATATTTTTTTATCAAATTTGTCTAAAATTAGTTTTTTTATAAAAAAATCAATATATTTTCCGTTCAATTTATTTATAACAAATAACCATGGTAATATCATGGTTAAAAAGCACGAGTAACTTATTCACATTAATGGTCCCTGAAATGAGCAATAGACTTTAAAAATCATAAAGCGCTGCATACATAAATGTCAAAAACACAAAAATCCAACCGAACAAATTATTTTGCAACATATAAAACAATCCTATCAACAAAAATCTTTCCTCATAAATTTTCTTTTCCCAAACAAATACAACACTTCCAATCACCGACCGTCAATCTTGACATTCTCGACCTAAACCTTCAAGAGCCTTCAATCTCAATTCGGCAGCATATCATCAATCCAAATTACTCTCCGACACGAACCTCACGGCATTACTTTTAGCACACGCACATGTATGCGCAACCTCGAGACTGCCTATAAACGTTTTCATTGAAAAGCACAATAACAACAACAACGACAAAAAAACGTATGACTGTTAAACTGTACGCTTACCCGCGATTGAGAAGACTTGCAAGTAAGTATGTACCATGACGACCCAACCAAGCGACAGTACTCGAAGTCCATGTAGGCAGGTCAAGCTACTCTTCGTCGCTGGCTCTGTGCTAATAATCCTACTTCCATTTGTGATCGGACTGAAGGCCAACAGACAGCTTAACAGTATCCCTGCAATATATACATACATAAACGTGTAATTACCAACCATATTCTTTTGACTGAAAACATTTTTTGTCCATCACAGGGGGGGAGGAGAGAAAAAAAGTGAACCTCGTTCAACAGCAGGCGCGTCCTCTTTACGCAAAGGTACAGGAGCAGCGGCTATGACCTTGGCTAGTGGTTTCTCACCGTCACCAGGACCAAGGACAGTTATTCGTTGCTGTTCCTCAGTTCCGAGGTTCTTGTCAGCGTATTCGGCACGACGGTCGTTGTTGTTAGATGCACTGAGGGACTGTTCGACGTCGCGAGTTGAACCGCCCCAGGAACCTGTAGACTTAAAGGCGCCGCTGCGGTACTCGTAGATTGTTGAGAGGATCATGAGGAAGAGGATTGCACTGCTCACAGTTCTGGAATTAGAAGACGAGTGTGGTTGATAGAAAAGTTTTTTTCTTATGAGTGATTTTTTTATTTGGTTGTGATTATTAAATTAACAATACTGAATGGATGGTAATTTAAAGATCTTTAAGATTGTTAAAATATTTATACATGAATATTTTTCAAAGTTTTTAGTATAGCTCTTAATTTTGAAGCCGACTACTTTCTGTAAATTCATATAGATTATTTATGGTTCTGGTCCTTCATATTTAATTTTTAGTATTGAAGATATGGAAACAAAAAACGGCATGTTACGTATTTATCAATTAAATATGTTACGTGCCCTAGCTTCATACCCAAGCCTTCAATTATTATACCTATTATTTAAATATATTATAAAAACATAAATAATAGTGATCTATTATAATCACTAAAGATAAAGGGTTGCAATCATAAATAATTGGCGGTTTACTGCAGTTCAATGACATTAAACCTATTTATATAAAAAAGGCTAATAATAAAAATATAACGAAAGTGTACAGGTCAATGTTCTTTTATAAATAAATATTCGAAGTTGATATTGCTGTCTTGTAATGTATGACAATTGACCTCGAAATTGTTGTAAGGACATATGTTTACTGGTATTATTAACAATAAATCTCAATTATTTGTCATGTCCGGAAAAGACAAAGTGAAATTCAGGAAAAAATCAAATATAAATTTATCCCATATATCATGTTCATCAGCCCATAAACACTTTAATAGCTTGTCTACCTCACAATAAAGCTTAACAATAATCGGTATTCGCCATAACTACACTTTCGACCTTTAATAAAAAATTTCCTAAAACAATTTCCAGTCACGAGTCAGTTCTAAAACTATTTACATTTACATCGAGATCGAAATTCGGATTTTCACCCTCGTATACGTGTTACCCACTATATATTCGATCTCGCGGGCAACGAACAATTTCCCCGAGTTTGATCGGAATCCATATCCTGAAGCTGTGCGACACTTTCCTCTCGGAACGCGCCACTGCTACAGCAGCGCAGCTGTGTGTCATTGCAGAATTTCAACTCGGCGATAATGAATATAATACTGGTTGCAAGGCACACACACATACACACACACACAAAAAGTGATGCAAGCCGTTACCACCGTACAGAAAAAGCTGGCGGATCCTATCGAATTGAGATTCGATCCAATTTTTGTTGAGTTATATATATGCCGTTGTTGCATTTATACGATTTTACGTCAGCCATATATGACAGAGGTGTGCAATTTTTTTGCCCACCTCGTCGTGTCCCCTACTTTTTCCTTCCACGTATACCACCGACATTTCCTGGTCTACATTTGTTTCTTTTTTTTTTTTATTTTTTTACATTCGATCGCCAGCGAATAATAATCATTCTTTTCCACCTTTTGCACCCTGTACTTCGTTACGTGTTAATTGGGACGTTACGTGCGGATATGTTTTTTTTTTTTTTTTTTTTTTTAAATTTAATCGACGCCATTAGGGGAAGTATTATGCAATGTGGCGCGAGCGCTTGCCGCACGTCTGGCATTCGAAAGCAAATGGAAGCTCATTATGGAGTAATTGCTAACTTATATATATATATATATATATAAACCGTTATCTTTTTAAACGAGTACACTAACTCTGCATGTGTATTTATTAACAGATCCAAGCGAAATAAAAATTAATTAACACGTCTCCGCTGTGGAATAATCTCTTCACAACGTTTATCTATAATATGCAAAACGTTCAACTGAAATTCCACCGGTAAAGAGACTTTATCTGCAAGAAAAGCACCTCGTGACAATAGCCGCAGCTCCCACGATATAGAACTACCCCCGAAAAAAAAGGGAAACATTACTCGAACTACACCTATACATCGCTTCGTTATCTTTGACATTAAAAAAATCCTCCTTTATACACACTCACACCGAAGTATCTCCGCCTAAATAGCGACGATAATTCCATCCACTCCTGCCGACCTACATCCCTCACCGCTCCCATATCGATCCAATTTGCAACGAACGTGGAGCACTACGTTGGCTCTCCTTTCTTTTTTTTGTTTCGGAAGCTTTTTTCCATCCGTTCTATACTCGTGTCTTCAATTAGTGCGAAGGCGTATATATATATATATATATATGTACACAGCTGTATATATAGGATCAACGTGTGCGAGTATTGTATACGCTTAGACGTTGATAATTACGATGACGATGCGATGATGGAGAAACGATAACAAACGTGTGGTTTGATTATTCATAGTGGTAAGGTACTATTGTACTCGTTATATGGACCGAGGTTCGAATAATTCGACGTGTGGATAGGTGTATTGGTCGAGATATATGCGAGAGAGTAGAGGAGAACGAGGGAATGTGTGGATATATCGAACGAGAACACGATGAGTGCGTCGGATATTGTCGGATTGTAGATGCGTATAGCGAAGTGATTTGTACGTGCTGCGTACTGTGATGTGTGTATATGTGTGAGGCACTCGGATTTTCCGGAGTGTGGTTCGGATTTTCGACGGTAATTCTAACGTGTGTGTGTGTGTGTGTGTGTGTATATATATATATATATGGATTTTGAGAAGATATGAAGTTTTGTTTTATTTTGAAGTATAATACAATCGAACGTTAATTGTCATCGAAAATATATGTAAAATAATAGCTGGTTATAATAATAATAATATTTGAGTGTTTATTGTTACTGTAATTTTGCAATGGTTAAAATATGAAGATTAAATTGAATTGATTTTGTAATTATAAATTTAAAAATTTATTTATATAAAAACTGCAATGATTTGTTGTAAAATACAGGAAATATCAATTGAATATGTAGTGAATACATTTACACCGATGATTTGATTATTGTACAGTTGTAGGATTAAATGAACGGGCTAATCAACAATGTATTTCTGCTAGCGTAAGTAGAAACAGACAGAACATAGTCGGACACGTATATTGATCTACATTGTCTGTCATTCATTGTCAGTTTACCTTTACAGATAATTAAATTATATGTAATTAGATTTAATAGCAATATGACTATTATTAATATTTATTTTTTCAAATATAAAATACATAAATAACTGTTAAAATATTGTTGTTTTGTGCAGAATGAGTTTTTTTTTAAATACTTTTGATGTATACTTAAAACACGCACATTTTCGCTTATAAGTGTTTAAGTTAAAAAGTACGCAAACCTCGCATTAATTTCGAAAACATAAGAAGAACATCGTAGCAAGCAATATTGCAGTCAGTAAAAATTTATTCCACGTCAATTTTCACCCCATCAACGTCCCCTGAATTATTTATAAATTTCTGCCGTTGACAAAATAATCTCTCTCTGTTTAGAAATTTGAATAAAATACAGTCGCATAGTCAGTTACTATGAAGAACTCACGCGACAATAAAGCCAGTCGCTCATTCCGTATTACGACTATACACCTCCCCTCCGATTCCTTTTTCCCTCTCCAAAGTATAAATTTATTTACGATCGAAGGCCAATCATTTATATGCAACAATCCACCGGGACGATCGTAAATATCTAAAAATAGATGGGATATGAGGTATCGACGAAATTTTTTATCCCTTATATATGCCCATAGATCAAGCGCATTGCCAGGAAAATAAGAAATTTCACCCAAAGAATATTATTTGACAACATAACGAAGGTCGACGTTAAGTGTCTTTTCCTCGCATATAAGTATCATATTTCCGTTTGTCGATCGTTTTTTATGTTTATATATAGAGTCATATACATGTACAGGATGAATGTATAATATCACTATCCACACACGCACGAGTGGATATGTCGCGTCATTAACTTTACGATACAGAGCTTATGCTTATGTATATATGTGTATATTATGTATATACGATATCGCTTAGCGATTCCAGTCAATCCATTTAGCGTGCGCGCCTCGTTGCCTATACCCTATCGTTCCTAGATATCGCATCAACCATGAAGGAAACTTTTCAATTCGACAGGAGGGGGGGGGGGAGGTTATATAGAAGAACCTCCCGATGGAACCGTTTTAACGGACTAACGGTGTAGCTGGAATTTTCGCGCGCGCGCGCGCACGATGGTCGTAAATTCATTAAGGCGATGATGAGAGAGAAAGAGAGAGAGGGAGTTGGTATAAAGATAGGCGAAGGCTTTTACCGTGATAACCTTTGCAATTGGACGACTGGAGGGAATTTTCAAATCGCGATAGTTCTCGGTATGATTTATCGCACCTCTCGGGTATACTGCCTTGAGGCGAGCAATAAAACAAAGCTCCGTATATTTCATCATATTTTACGGGCGTATAAGAACGCGCGACTAATAGCGGAAATAAAATAGCATATGCTATATATGGCTAATGGTTTTAATTCAATTTAATCTTTTCAAACACTTTTAATTGCGAGAAAATCGCTGGGTTTTATACGAACGCGCACTGTTGTCCGAGAAATTATAATTGAAACGTCGAGAATGATAGTTGATTCCTCGCATATATTTATAACGATGACGAAAAACGTCAGTTACGGTGCTTCGCATTCAATAACGGAACAAACCTCTTTTACCCTCCTCTCCTCTTTCTAAATGTCACCGCGTCGATCACGTCTTACAGTATACAAATTGCTCGAGAGATTTCAATCCTACCCTCCGATCGATATTACCCATACTATATACACATATATATATATATAGTGTGCACCGTTATCCCTAATTCCCGGCCCTTACGACACTGACCCTCTCTCTCTCTCTCTCTCTCTCTCTTTGGTTGGGCATTACTTTTTATCCTCTCTATCGTGGGCTAAGTGGTGCTATATAGAAACGATCGATAAACGCGAAGCACGAGTCGCAACGGCCTAATAATACCCGTAAGAGAGAGAGAGAGAGAGAGGAGAGAGATAATAGTGAGAGTGATCGGGAGTTACTGTAAATCCTCTGCGCGCGCGCGATGCTTATGGCGGGGTGGTGTAGTAGTAAAAAGTTTGGGCCGATTTGTCGGGTATTTTAAAAGGCAGGAGTGTGTGAGAGAGAAAGAAGTTTTTGAGTAGCTTAGCTGGAGAAAGAGAGAGAGAGAGAGAGAGAGAGAGAGAGAGAGAGAGAGAGGCTGTTTTTGTATCCAATGCTGCTGGGAGTAATTAAATAATGGAGAGCAGTTTGTAAGAAAGCGCGAGTTGAAGAAGTGATTAATGGCTTTGGGGGAGGAGGAGGAGATCGACGCAAGAGTAACCGAGGTGTTGTATTGATGGAGTTTGCCGGAGCTGCAGTGATAAAGTGCACCATGTGGCTGGAAAGTGTGTGAAGAGTACTGTCAGTTGTTTTGTTATTGATTTTTATGAGAAACTATATATTTTGCTTTTTTCTAGTATAGGTATGATATTGACTGCTAATTTCGTTCGAAGTAAATTTCGAGATATAGCATTATCCATAATAAAATATTTTATTTTCAAATTTTTTTCAGTTTATTTCCTCAAAATTTATTATATTTATTAAAAACTGCATATTAATTAATACAAAAAAAACAAACCGCTGTCAATTCATTGGCCTGTGGCTTCCACAAACTTAATTTGCTGATTCCTTTAATTAATTATGATGATTGAAATCTCGCTGTAAGACTGTGGGAAAAACGATCATATAGGCAGCAATTACGAGAAAAGTCAATTGACAATTGCAGTAATTTTTTAATAATACAAATTACTAGAAAATATATGTATTATAATACTCTTTCGAATGCTACTCATCCGATTCAGATACATAGAGCTGTTCTTGAGAAATTACGATTTAAAAAAAAAGCCTAAAAAAATTTTAACTTCAAATACCTCTGAAATTTATGGAATATTGATTTTGCCCAAAAAACGGTCGAGAGCTATTCATAATCTACCTCTACAAGGAATGTTGAAGGGATTAAGTCAATTTTATTCAGGTAATCGTTGGACATACAAAACTCATTTTTTTCATTTATCAATTTTTTCTTCAAAAACTAATCAACAGAATGAATTCAAATTTTTTACAGATGTAGCTATATTTATATTCCTCATTATCATGATTTTTCTTTAAAAAATTAACCGTTTAGTTTGGGAGTTATAAGCTTTAAAAAAAACACGTTTTTATTAATAACAAAAGAAGCGTGATAGCCAGAATTCTTTTTTTTTAGAAAATATAGGTTTTTTAATTCCCTTTTGAATGCTATCCATCCGATTAACGTATCTCCATCCTATCATTAAAAAAAAAACAAAAATAAATTTTGAGAAAATTCGAAATAAAATAAAAACGCATTGGCCCAATCAAAAAACGGATTTTTGACCCGTCATCAAACAAAAAAAAAACAAAAAACATGAGATCTGTGCAGTTAAAATCGAGCGAGTAGAAGCTGAGATCCAGGCGTATACACACACACATACATATATACATTCATACAGACATTTTTCAAAAATCATGTATTTTGATTCCTCTCGAAAAACAATTATAACATGTTTTTACAACAACTCAAAAAATTACTATCACAAAGCTTCCTCTAAGAGGAAGCAATAACGCTAATATAAGGAGAAATAATTTATCTTTTTAATAAAAAGAAAACTACGACTTATCAAATGACGAATAATTGATCAAACATCCTCTAAAATTATCTAATAAAATAAACACACTATACATAGCAGTCCATAAATTTCCACCCATTGAGCCCAATAACAATATTACCTTTTGATTTTATCTCTATTTCTTCTTTACTTACTACCCCGCTCGATCTCTACTCTTTCAAACATTCAAATCGCCCATCAATATATCAGCCTATATACAACGAACCGACGGCTCGCTCCCCCCGCCGATATTGGATGATAACTCGAAACTGACGTTATCGGGTCAATACGCGCGCAATATTCTCTTTCCCTCTCTCTCTCTCTCTCTCTCTCTCTCTCTCTCTCTCTCTCTCTCTCTCTCTTTTCTCCCTCGTAAATTTTTGTATGAAAATCTCTCTACCCCACGCGTATACCCATTCACATTTTTCGCAATACATCACTTAACAATTTATGACGATTCCAAAGCAGCCGAGAGCGCGTATTTACTAGCTTTCAACAATTCTCCCCTTCCTCTCTCTCTCTCTCCCACATATATACACATTCCCAAATGAAAGCGCTACGAGTTTCGACAACACCCAAACGAGCCGAGTTTTGACGGCTGTTGACTCGCTCGTACGCGCATATACGAGTGTTGTTTTCCCGGCGAAACTTGCGTGATGCTGTAATAAAATGAAGTTGTAACTTGCGGGACGCAGAGAGAGAGAGAGAGAGAGAGAGAGAGAGAGAGAGAGAGAGAAAAGGGAGAGTGTCGGAAGTTTTAGTTTTATGCAAAGGGAAGGAAGTAGTTTTGGGAATTTTCGAGTAGCACATCTGGATAAAAAATGTTTGATGTATTCTTATTTCGAATGAGTTTGTTAAGTTGTATTGTTTCTTTGAATGAAAAAGTAAAGAGTGTATATAGTGAAAATAATATTCAGTTTTATTATATAGTTGGGGATAATTTAGAATTCATACGAAATTTATCGCCGTGAAATATACAAGTCCGAACTTTTTTGCTCTCCTTGTACAAACTTTTACATCAACAAGTTTCGAAATCTACTGACTTTTCCGAGCTGCAAACGCTCGAATGTTTTCATTAGGGCGCCACGCACACGAGAGAGAGAAAGAGAGAGAGAGTAAAACTCGACCCACTCGCGTACCACAAAATTTTTACACCCAACTGAATTCATTATAGAGTCTAAAAATATCGTTACTCAAACTACTCGGCCTGCAATTTTCCAACACTCCTTACAAGTAATAACAAGATACTTCGTTAGCTCAGCAGCTCGTCGTAATAAATAATAAAAAATTTTTTAACGAATTCGCATATACAATAATTCAATTTTCGTAACTAAATTTCGAAACAATCTCCTGCAACAACGCATTATATACACCTACACCGTAAACGATAATATTTATACTATACCCAAGTGCGTTTACACAATCTTACAATCTCTAACCGAAATTGCGCACCGAAAATCTCCTCTATATATCGCTAACTCCACCACACATCTTTCGTAACACACTCGCTTAATTCTCCCATTCTCCGAGATCAGCCGACATACACACACATGTACAAAATATCAGTTCTCCCCCTCTTACGAAAACTCTCGGCATCAGCGGCACAGCTGGTCAGCTGGTCAGTTAATACTTATATATACACAGACGGCGAATCTCACAGCGGCGGCGCGGCATCGTCGGAATGCACTTGATATACTCGCGCGCACTTTCACGTGCGGTATATACGGCAGCAGCAGCAGCAGCCGTAGCCCGGCTTTCTATACACACACACACACACACACACACACACATACATAGCTTGCGTAATATTCAGACGGCTGTGTGTTCACGCGTGAGGTAACAACGTATAACGTATAGGTATGTGTGTGTGTGTGTGTGTATGTGTGTGTGTGTGTGTGTGTGTGTGTGTGTGTGTGTGTGTGTGTGTGTGTGTATAT
>JAYJLV010040591.1:0-23483 GCA_036873485.1 Torymus texanus
ATTCGTACATAATAATCGCGCGCGATTAATGAGAATAGAAGTTGTCCTATAACCTGTAATAGGAAAATGCTCAAAGCTTACGAAACTCTTATACTGCACCCTATGGAAAATCAATATCAATGTTAAACCTTGTATATATATACACGCTTAGCATATCAAACTGACCAACCCGTCGTCATCGTATCTCTCACATCGATCTTTCGTGTATATTAACAAGAAAGAACCGCTTTTTGCGCGCGCCAGATTTTCCGCACACCTGCGTCGCAAGTTCTACCAAGCCATTCAACACCCATAAGTGACAACCACACCCCGCGAAAATCGTTACCATTTTAGCATGACCGTATAAATCCAACTGTTGTTGTTGTTGTCGTCTCTACACTACCACCGATATTTTTTCTTTCTCCCTGACATCGCACATATACAGCAAAAAAAAAGTAGGCATTCGCATACACGCCGAAATAAATATACCACCCTTTATATCGTACCATCAAATCAACTCGCTACCTTTACTGTTGCTACCAGCGTTTCGCTTTTATACTACGACTATACTTGCCACTATACGTCGACACTAAATTTCCCCGTTCCTCGCTTCTTATGTCCGCGTGCAGCTGAAAAATGCTGCGCATTATTTCGTTTAGAGAATTCCGCTTAATTTTGTCGCGCATGGCAAAAATGCACGCGACGAGCTACGTCCTCGTCGTCGTTGTTGTTATTATTATTCTCTGGAGAGGCGATTATTTTTTTTTTTTTTTTCGTTTCGTTTTGTTGTCACGAGATCAGAGGGGAGAACCTTCGTCGGCTATATATGTGTATACGTACAGTCCATTACCATAAATTCGTAACGCGATCCATTTTTTAGAAAAGCGAACGGACGCGGACTTGTTTCGGAATCGGAGATTATGCGTCGTGTATGTGTTTGTAGCTGTCTGCACACACATACATATATACGGTTGGTTTAGAAATTCTCTCATGTGTTCGTTCGTTCGTTGTGTTCCGCGCGGGACGAGATGTTGAAATCATTCGGTTTTATAATTCGATTTGAATGTTCTCGTTCTATACCTAGACTCTATATAGGTATAATATATATTTGTCATATTTAAATGACAGACCGTTACATTTTTAATAATCCCGTAATACACTTTCTTAATTTTCCAACGAAAACTTCACTCTCGATCGCTGAAACCTTCAGTTCCACATTTTCGTACGAGAGAGAGAGAGAGAGAGAGAGAGAGAGAGAGAAAAAATAAAAGAAACGTGTCCGGTAATAAAAGATCGTCGAGAAACTATGTCGCGCGTCACGAAAGATTTCGGGTCAGGCAGACGTCGCTCTCGAGAGGCTGTCAATCAAGTTTCGGTCGAGATAAACCGTCACTATACGAGGCTCACGTGTAACTCTCGTAAAGAAATTCCATTGTCGTCGTTCACCAACTATCTCTCTCTCTCTCTCTCTATATATACCTTCAAACAAAAAAATTAATAATCTTTATACTCTCCGATTGCACAAGCATACATATATACATATACACACGTATATTCATTAACGAAACTGAAAGGGTACAACTATATATACAGTTTTCACATCGTCGTGGAATATAACGAAGAAATTAAGCGATTCACCCATTGTACGAGAAGAGAAAGAGGTACGCGTACCACAGTGCTTTTTTTTACTTATATGCGCGTAGGAAAAACCACAATTAATCGCTTCATTATGACGGTTAGACGTAAAAGGTACATTATACTGCTACTCCTATAACATCTCTATATGTCACTAATTGTATACTACATCTTCACTTATCTACCACACCACCTGCATTTAATTAAGATAATAGGGAGTTCCGGTTGAAACTCACCCGCACACCGAATTCATCCATCTCCAGAATAGAATCTTCCTCGTCGTTCGTCGCGACGATCTTTTATCGTTCTCCGATCTCCTGCTCTCTTGCTACAAATATACATTCACTCACGTTGTATATATACATACCTCTTTCGCTACAATTTTAGCAAACCCTTCTCTTCGTTCTCTTCACTTTCTTCGACTCTTTTCATCATCTTATATATATATATATATATATATTCGTATACATTTTTCCGGCGGAAGCTATAAAAATCCGCGTAAATACGTAGAACAGCCGTAGGCGCCCTTGCCTCTTTCGCGAACGCGTGCGCCTGAGCGTTCGTTTAGTATTCGACGTGCGTACCGCGACACGCCACATATTCCACTTATGGCCGACGGCACAGCTATCCTTTTGCTTACTGCCGCCGCTGCTGCCGCCGGCTAGTGTATGTGAGTGAGCTTCTTCACTGTATATATATGTTGAACACGCGGTCGATGAAATTCCTGGGATGGGTGGATGGATTGTTTCGTCGAGGTAGCATACATGGTATGTAGATTTTATGTTCTGGGTTAAAAAAAAAAATTCTATTATATATTGTTGCATAACTTTCTACTTTTTACTACATCAGAGGAAATATTATTTTAGTAACCACGTAACTTACCTAAAATCACATCAATATACTCTAATTCATCCGCAACTTCACTACTACTACTACTACTACACTTCTCTTCAATTCCCTTACCCTCGTCCTATCTCACATCGTCGTCCTCGTCGTCGTCGTTGTCCACCTTCATCTCTCTCTTTTTCCTCTTGCGCTCTATACAGCACTCGCGGCAACCACAACGGCGCATCATCTCGCATGCAGCGGGGCGCGTCGTCGTGTGCGAGCGCCGCATCAATCGCGAACCGCTCGCCTCGCCTCGTCTCTTTTGTTTGCACCTCCTTGCGATTAAACTTCTCTCTCTCTTCTCTCTCTCCTCCTCGCATTGTATTCAAATTCACCGCTGCTGCTGTTGCTCCGACTTCTCGTTAGCGCAGGAGATTAGGCGGTGGGATAAGGCGTCCGCGGAGCGAGCGCGACAAACGATTGTATGTGTGCGGGAGAGAGAGAGAGAAAGAGAGAGAGAGAGAAGTTTGTGGTTTGGCGGTGGTCCTCGAGGTTGTACACGGGTTAGCAAATTGTAAGGGTTTTTGGGGGATCGTCTTTGTCCGCGAAAGAGAGAAAGAGAAAGAGAGACTAATCACTATGTTAAAGGGGAGAAAAGTTACGTCTGCTCTACAGTGGAGGTCCTTGAAATCAGTATCATGATTTATCGTTATTCTAATATACAACTTTTTTGAAATAATATACATAATAATCGTCGAAATTCCCTCCAATCACGCTTGATTCTCAAAACTTCTTCCAGTCACGTTGATCCTCAACGACAATTCAACCACTTAATCACCTACATCGTAGCACAGATTCCTCCGTATACTTATTATACTCTACATGATTTTCCCGGCAACCGTCGTCTTACATTTTCGAGCATACATATACTCGCATAACAGATATTTCAAGAACCAACCGACTCTGTAGATTGATAATTAACGTCAATTCGCGTAAGAGCAGCACCTTGGCGTATTTTTTTTTTCTTTTTTTTTTGCATATACACATATATACATGGCGTCGCAGTTATGTCACTCATAAATCTCCACACGCTCTCTCGCGCGACGTTAATTCATGCGCGCAAAAAATACTGCGTTTTAAACGGCGTGCGATAGCATCGCTGTGTTCCCCCGCGCAGTAACGGTCCATGTATTGTCTCCGTCCTAAACGTTATACGTGTATTACAATAACTCGCATAAGTATATAACTATATAAAAAAGATTAAAAACTCTATAGGTCCACTTTCTCTCTCTCTCTCTTTCTTTCTTTCGAAATAAAACAAAACGGTGTATATATACATACATCGTATAATATATAACCGGCGACTGACGCTCACACACATAGAAAGACCGTGTGGGCATGATTATCGGGGTCGTCGTCTCATCTCTGCCGCTTCTGCACACACACACACACACACACTCTGCGTAAAATTTCGTTCGGCACCAGTCCAATTTCTCGTAGTCACGAAAGCTCCTCTCTTCCTCAACAAGGCAGAATTCAATTCCGGCCGAGAAAACGACACAAAATGCAGTAGTCACAACTGCAACAGTCGCATCTCTTTAATTTGGCCAATTGCATAATTCCCGAAAAAAAAGAGAGAACCGCGTACAACGCGTTGATACGTATATATATTGTCTCGAGCAACGGTCAACGACATAATATACATGCGTGGTAGAACATACACGCGCGTCATTGCGATTTATGCGCAGGCGATATGAGGGAGGAGGAAAAGGAATAAAGTTAAAAGGAGGGAGGTATATTGTACACGATATACCAAGAATAGCGCGTTGGCAGTTGCGTCACGTCGCGGCGAACTACAAAGTGGGTAAGAAAGCCGCAGCAGCGTATATATGGCCGACACTTGCATACCTATACGCGCCAAGCATAGATGGCTTGTATAGAGGATTCAGGAGATGCACTCGACACCGCCAACAGCAGCAATGTCAGTGTGTATGTGTGTGCACGCGCGCGCTCTGAAAAAATCACACGTGAGCATTGGCAAGTCGTTGGTGCTGCTACTGCTGCTGCTATGTGTAGACTGTGGGTGGCTGATGGTTTATTAAATACGTTGCTATGGGATAAGTCAGCTGTTTCCTTTTATTAAAAGTACTGTGCGTTCTGGTAGCTTGGTTAATGGTATGGATTCTCGTAACTCTATATAGGGATATAAAAATGTCATTCCACGAAAAAATGGGCGTAAGGTGCGCAAGTACCAAGTATTGTATGGTAATAACATGTGTATTTCCACGGGACTATACGTAAATTGGTCTCATAACTTTGTGAAAAAATTACACACGAATAGTATATATCTCCATCCCCGTTGAAAACCATAACCAGACCAAAAGTCCAATCTCTCACATACATATCTCTCTCGTATACTCTTCCTTCTTCTCATATTGCACTATAGTAGTTTCCTCACGAAGACGAAGAACAAGAGGACGTATACGTATATATATATATACGAGAGAGTTAAAAAAAAAAAAGACGCACACGAGCCGCCTCCCGTCGAACCTTATAATACACACATATAAAATTCGCGAGCCAGTTTTCTACCCGCTTGCTCGGCTTCTCTCTATCTCTTCTCTTGACTGCTATCATTGTCTATTTTCTCGGCACGTACACTCGCTCGCTCTCTTACTGCCTCGGCTCATCACTGTACTTAACGAAATCGCGGCTATTTTGATTCGCCGCACGAGGAGCCGAGAGCGGACTCGTTTAATCTCTTCCGCCTTTTCCGCTGTAGACCGTCGGTATACTGTTGCTGCTTCGTCCTCTCTGCCCTGGATATATATATTCTTTCCGTATATATATACATATATACATATAATTCATAATTCCACGTATACGATATAATAAATATACAGAAATTTGAATTTCTCTCCTGCGTGTCTTCGCACGCGCGTGCAAGAAAAACATACACACACACACATATACATACAACAATAACAGCTGCTGTTGCTGCTACTGCTGCGCAGCTGCGACAACGACGACGACGACGCTGTCGATTCGTTAATTATAATTGCGCCGGTTCTTCTCCTCCTCCTCCTCCTCCTTCTTCTTCTTCTCTCTCAACCGTTGTTATACCAAGAATCTGAGGGATTCCTTAATTGCACCGACCGTCTGCGGAATGCACGCGTGCTGAGCACTAGTGAGTTTTCGCTCTCGCGGTCGTCCCACCAATGCTATAATGCTCGGTCACGGTATTACGCGCCCGTGAAAAGCTCGATGCGTGCGAGAGCGCGCGAAAAGTGAATCTTTTGCGAGAGGGAGAGATTATGTGCTAGAAGAAAGTTTCTTGAATAGCATTAGGCGTGACGAGACAGAGAGAGAGAGGATTTCTTTCACGCGAATTGTCTATGTATATGTATACATACACGTGGAATGAAAAACGTGTGATTTATAACGGAGCTACGTGGTTTTTTGTGGTAATCATTTGCGCTAATTATCAAGTTGTTGTATATCTGATTAAAGGTGGAATATGAGAGAATAAATCTGTAATTCTTTTAGTATAAATCAAATGTAGTTTTACAGGTGCGTGCGTATAATCATTGACATCGAAAAACTACCAGATAAGTCTTCTTTTTAAAAGTCTTAATTCTCTCAATCGTCCAATCTCAAAACACACACAAAACACCTTGTTATCCATATATATCCACCTCTTATACCTCATCCTCTTCACCACCTCTCCGCACGTACGTACATACATACATACACGTATATCCATTTTGCGTTTTGTCTAACCGCTCGTATAAATCCTCTCTCTTCTCTCTCTCTCTCTCTCTCTCTCTCTCTCGCAGCATCTATTCATCATACGGAATTCCACTCGCTCTCTCGTCTTCAAGAAATCCACGCGCACTCGCGGTTGCGCGCAAACATAAATTTCACTGCCTCTCATATACACATCCACACATGTATACATATATATGTGTATATACACATAAGAGTACCGATCGACGGATGCATGTTCGGCCGCTTGTTCTCTCTCTCTATACGTTGCGCAGCGTTGCGTCACGAGCATTGTTTCAGCAATATGAATCCCGCTCGCGCGCATGCATGCATACATGTACGGCCTTGACTGATTTTTTCGCGCTCACGGCGATGCGCGAGTGGTACGCGAGCGCCAAGTTTGAAAAATGGTCTGATATATAAAAGAAAAATAAAAAAAAATTTAAAGTGTCGATCGATCTATAACGTGAATGCGGTAATTATATCGAGAGCACTTATGTATAAGAGAGTAGAGAAAGAGAGAGAGAGACAAGTTGAGAGTCGAAATCGTCAGAGCGTGTCGCGTATATATAAGTTCTGTATACGGTAGATATTGCGAGCGAGCTAGCGCTGAATAATGGCCGTGTTAATCCTGTAATTACCGGCTTTTACTATTCATATCAATGTTGGGAGTTGTATTGGAATTTTCCTATTGTCTGTGCTAGTATGTGTGTACCTGTGTGTGAGAGAGACACAGTTGGCATATCTCGCTCTGTTTCAACCGATGGGAGGCTTTCGTGTACGTTCTCTTTTGCAGAAGCGAGAAAGAAGCCGTTTCATAAGGAGAATTGCGCACGGTATGGTGCGAGAAGAAGAAAAAAATGAGGCGGAAAAGTATATAGAATGGAAGAGAACAATGTTTCAGGCTTGTATTGTGTATGTTGTTCGCGTATTTATACCTGCGCAGCGTTAGAAAAATATTGTTATTACAATGTTACCACTACTTTAATACCCAAAATTCATCTCTACGTAGATTTTCACTTCTTATCCTCACATACATTCGCATACTTCTCCACGTAACACACACACACACACACACATACTAACCATCATCCAACTCTTAATCTTTCTATTTTACGCGGCATACGCTCTCCATACATCAAAATTTCGCGCGCTTCGACGATTGGTCGGCTTAATTGCCCTCTATAATATACCGACGGACTAACTCTCTCTCTCTCTCTCTTGCGAGCACCGCTCTTGCGATGATTTTCAAGAATGCAACCGCCTCTCGCTCACTCGTGCCGGCCGTTAACCCTTTGCTAGCTTAGCTCTCGGCAGCAGCAGCAGCTGATGATCTGATAAACTTTCGCGCAGCAGCAGCAGCTCCTGCAAGTGCGTTTATATTTATAAAACGCGATGGCGTCGCCCGATAAACGTACAATGCCGCTCTTTTATTCGACCCGTGGCCGGGGGAACTATTTCAATCTAGCTATGCGTATACGTATATACCATGACTACGACGACGACAACGACGACTTGATCTTTTTTACACGCGATAAATCACAGCCGATCTCGTGTGTTGAAGTATATAGTTGTGCGCAAGTGAACGAGAGAGAGAGAGAAGTGGTGTGTAATGCGCGGCAGCGGTTGTTAGTATCGAAAGGATTATTACGATGGATTGAGAGAGGGTGGAGTAGTATGTGGGTGGAAGAAGAAGAGGGAAGTGGAATTCCTAGGATTAGCGATTTCTTTCGACCGACGTTCACCGGTTATTGAGGAATTCTAAAGTGCGGTTATCAGCGATTATAATGATGGTTGTTATATATGTATAGGATCGTTAACTGGATCGACTAAGGGTTTTTTTCCGTTTTAACATGTATCTAAGCCTGGTATCCTCTCGATACACTTATGTTAAAATATACATATATGTCTGTCTTACATGTTTTATATTCGTATATATAGTATACATCTTCTCAACGTGTGTTTTGAGGATAATACCAACAAAAAAAAAACGAATAGTTTATAAGGGGGACCAGCTTCTCAACGAATTTGTTGTCTACGATTGTTGCAGGTCAACCGGCCGCTGACCATGAAGAAGGAAGGCATTCAAACACGCAATCGGAAGCTATCGTCGAAGAGCAAAAAGAAGAAAGCTGGCGGTTGTCTTGGCCTCGGTGGCGTCATGGGTGATATGATCAAGGCCACTGGACACCTGGACCTCGACAACAAACCCTTCCACTCGCAATTTGGATCGCCTATGGGTGAATACCGTAAGTAGAATATACATATATATATATGTATATACTATAGTATAGTCGTGTGCTCTTATTATGTTACGAGTCTCTCTCTCTAGTTTCCTCTACTAGAGTAAGTGGATCCAATGTCAAAGGACCACACCGCGGGTCAGTAAGCGAGAGTTGGCTTGCTTGGTTAATGCTCATGTAGGTCGCTGGACCGATGATTTTCAAAATTGCCCCCTAAGGGAAAGCGATACTTTGGGGTAACGTGGATCTCTTTTGTATAGGAGATTTCGATGAGAGTCGCCGCGGCTTGAATTTTGTCCTAGGATAGAGTTTTTTCGGATTTTGTCTTTTTTGGGATAGTAGCCTGTTTCGGGGTCTTGGGTTTTTTATAGAAGTAAATATGTAAAGTTTTACATGTTGGTAGGGAACTAACATTCGTTTAAGATTATGATTTGAAATAATTTGTTCGTGCAGTCTTTAAAGTTGAAATACGTAATTTAATAATTGAAAAGGTATCGTTATCGGGTTACCATGTAATTTCTTGATGTTTTTTCTATTTTTTCTGTAAACAATTTATTATTATTATTATTATTATTATTATTATTATCTTTATTCTTGGTCACTGCCATAGAAAATACATACATTTTTTAACAGAAATTGAATTATAAATATAATAAATGATATCACACAGTACACTAAAAATATATCGCAGTCAATAAATAGATTAAAAAAAAAGTCAAAACGTCAATAAGCCATGGTCAAATAAACAATAAGTATTAACTACATTTCTTAACAGAAATTGAGTTATAAATATAATGAAATTATATCACTGTTAATAAACAACAATTCTTATAACGACCATACAACTTTCCACTAGATTAAATTATACAGCTTACAACTCAACCCTTACCAATTAAAAAAAAAGAGTCAAAGCAAAAGAGTCTCAAGCCTTTTACAAATTTCTCTAACAAAACCATATACATAATTAAAAAAAAAAATTCTTTTCTGCTTCTTTGCCAACAGGTACCTCGCAGCACCATCACACGATGCACCCAGCGATGCAGCACTATATGTACCACACGGGGGTCGGCGTTACCTCCTCTCTACATCAGGGCTTCGCACCACCAGCGCCACCGCCTATCCATCCGCACTCGCATTCTCACTCCCACTCGCATCACATGACGAGCCTCCAGGGTCTTCAGCTCGCCGCCACGACGAACGCCATGGTGAGTGTCAATAAAGAAGAGGTCCACTATAATTTCGATGAGTTGATACCCTGGTTATAAGTCCGTTTTTTTTTACTTCTTCCCGTAATTAAAAATCTCATATTATATATACTCGCATCAAGTTTCCTAAAAAGTAACTAGGTATCGAAGCGAATGCTTTACATTGAGTTTTTTTACCCCAGACCAAACCTTACATACACAAGATAAAAAAGAAAAAAAAAGAAATAACTAGATACTTCCGTCGATCTCAGATCAAACTGTTGCGGCCTCCATAAACAAACCAACAAAAAAAAATCTCTCCGTGTACGAAGCATTGCTGACGTGTGCACGTCGTTTTTCTTTTTCTGTTACAGTCGGGCTGGCGATCCGAATACACATGAACGTCCAGTGTCGCGCCCTAAAAAGCAGCAGCAGCAGTATGCAGCAGCGACGGCAGTGGCGGCAGCTTCAGGACGCAGCCCACCTCACTCGACAGATACACCCAGTACCAGGCAGTTGCGTAGTGCGTGATGAACGGACGACCCACACTCCTGCTGCTCTTCGCTCTCGAGACGTGCGTTTATGAGAGAGAGAGATAGAGAGAGAGAGATAAAGAAAGAAAAAGTCTTTCCGATTTTCATCTCGAGGCTATGAGGCTCTTCGAAGATGCGTATACAAGTGGTTGCGCGTTGGAAGGGAGAGAGAGCAAGAAAGAGAGCGAAGAGCACAACATTGTACATATTGTAAAGTATATACCAGGTGGTATGAGAATGAGGAATACACATGGGTGAGAAAGCGAGAAAGAGATAGAGAGAGAGAAGTGAGAAATGCTAAAGAAGTGCGAATAAAGAGAGAAGAAGACGAAGAAGGACAAAAGAGTAAAGCATAAAAAATAAAAGAAAGATGTTTTTAGAGGGTCCATCGTGCCCCGACCCCCAAGTACAAACGAAGTCACATACAGCTCTTAATCGCGTATTTCTTGTATCGAGTCTTTAAATCGAGGATAATAAGAGATAGGAAATGTTAAGAGACAGAATGATAGAGAGAAAGAGACGGAGATAAAAAGAGAAAGGAGAAGAAAGATAGTAAGAGAGAAAGAGAGAGAGAGAGAGGAGGACTCTACTACTTGTACATAGCAGCACAATTATATCGTATATTATGATGATAGCTATAATTAAAGATACACGTGTGTGTGTGTGTGTGTGTGTGAGTGTACGTGGGAATTATTGTATGAAAGAGAGATAGTTAGATAGAGAGACAGAGAAGCGCGCGCGACACACATTTTTATTTCGTTCCTCTGTTTTTACCCTTGTTTTTCAGTTTTTATTAGTTTCGACGGTGCGAGCGGCGGAAGGAAGAAGAGAGAACGCGATAGTTAACAACGTATCGAGGACAAGTAGCGCGGTTATATATATATACACGTTAAATAATACGATTTTTATCGGCATCAGATTTGGTTGGCAAGACTGCTGGGGGTTTTATTACTATTGGTCAACCTTAGCCGCTTAGTCAAATTACTCTCACCCGACCAAAAAAGAATCCCTATAATCTTGCCGACCACTGTTATTACTTTAATCAATTGTCTTTCGTCCTCGGTGCGCGAAAAGTCCAAAGTCTCGGTTTTCAACAGTAACCGAGGTGATGTGTGTGTATGTGTATGTTGTGATTTATTCGATTTCTTTTTAATAATAATAATGCGCATGCGCATGCGTTAGAGTCGTATTTTTTCCTCGTTTTTTTTTTCTTTTAACCCCCTCTCCTTTGGTCAAAAGGTGTATCGTGCAATTTTAAAGCGTAAAGAACGATGATATCGACGACGATAGCAGCGATTTTTAAATTGGACGGCCGAGGGTTTTTTACAATCAGGACATTACGAACGTTTGATTTTTTACCCTCTCAGTGTGGTATGGCTATTCACTCGATAATCGAAGTGAGTGAAACGCCAGACACGAATGAGTGTGACTCGCGACAGGTGGTAAGCCTGTTGTGCCCTCCTAGAAGACGTCCTTTCTCACAATCGGGGAACATAATGTTCCGTAATCACTTAGTTCTGAACGGAAATCTTCTAGGACGACTAATGTGACTGGTAAAAACCACTTGCCGTATAATTTAGTCACTATATATATATATATACATTATGCCGTCGGCCGTCCGACGGCGAATAATAAACGCAGTCGTTATTTCGTGTATATGTGTATGAATGGTGTACGCGTGTTATAATTGTAAATGGTTAGCGTTTTAAAGGACAAAACAAATAAGTATCAAGGCAAGGAAAAAAAAAATAAAACACCTATACGTTTATATAATGAAAAAAAAAAAAAATTATATCGATCTCTCCTCTTCGGCTACCGCGTCTGTGTGTATGTGTATGTATGTATCTATATATGTGAGATGATCTTTCGCGCGAATTATAGAGGTGAAGATTATATAGTCAGGCGCGAGGATGTATACGTATATGTGTATATGTGTGCGTGCGTGCGCAGTGCGCGAGAATGCGTGTGATATCGATAAAAAAAAACCAAGTAAGACGAATGATATAGATAAATAAATAAATAAATAAATTAAAAAAAAAAATTATGAAAAACAATGTAAATTTTGTATCTTCGAGAATTGTGTATCGTGTTATTACGTTGTAACTTGTATAATGGACAAGCAAAACATGCAAAGAAAAAAAAAAAAAAAATTTGCAAAATACAGAAACATTACATTAGCGAGTGTGATGTGTGGTGGTTGTAGTAGTGCCGCACTTGGAAGAAAAAGAAGATGAAGAAGAAGGAAGACGAAGAAAATTTCAACTATAGCAATTAAACGCAAAACAAGATTAAGAGGGAGAAACAGAGAAAGAGAGAGAGCGAGGGACAAGCGCATGAAGAATAAAAAAAAAACACAAAAATATCCTCCGAAGTTTTAAACGATAGATAGTCAAAAGTATTAAAAGAACGTTTATCATTATTAAAAACAAAAAATGCGAGAATGAAAAAAGTGCGAACGAAAAGTGCGCGCGCGTGTGATTATATGCGAGCGAATTATCTATCCCTCCGCCCCCCCCCCCTCCATCCTACCCCCCTTTTTCTGCGCGTAGCATGTGATTTTTCGATTTCTTCAATCGAGACAGCGAAAGCAAGTTATATAGTTAGTACACGACAAGATTTCCCCCTCCTCCCCGTATCCAAAAGACTGAGGAAACCGCTCTATGCTGACGGGAGATTCTATTCGATCGGTTACTCACTCACTCACTCACACATAATATATACATATACACACAGTTACGAGAGAAAGGAAACGAGAAAAAGAGAGAGAGATACATACACAGAAAGAAACATACATACATCACATACATACACATGTGGACAGGTATCTATCGTAGTATTATTAGGGAGTAGCGTGTAGCCCGTATCCAATATTGATTTTTCATCGCGACACACATTACGCGAGGAGAGCGAGAGAGAGAGAAAGAAAGAGAAGGATAGCGCGAGAGAACGAGGAAGTTTGTTTGAAGCGAAGCGGCGCCTCGTGGCTTGAAGAATAATAATAATAAAAAAAAAAAAGAAAGCGAAGCGAGTGCACCGCACGTCGACGACGACGAATAGTGACAGCGCAAAAGTATACACGGTGTAAAAATGTATGTAAGATATGATTGTAAAAAAAGTTTTAACTTAAAAATAAATTAAACGATAAATCGTACACACCATAATTGGATTGGCTCTTTTTGTGTTTTCTTTATTTAATTCACTCACTCATTTATGGTATATATAAGTGTCGTGCATGCGTGTATTATAAAACGACACGATATACCGAATTTCATTCCCTCATGTTCCTATATATATGTATATGTTCTTTTGTGTGTGCCGATGTGAGCAGAGCAGTGAAACCAAAACTGTAAGTAACGCATGTAAGTATATATCGAATTGTGTTGGTATCGACCTCGTGCGCGTAATGTAGCGCTGTAACATTTACTTGTTTATAGTTATACACGACGAAACGTATATAGTAAACAACCCAGAACCAGATACTTTAATACGAGATTTATTTATTTACGCGCTTGTTTATATATTTAACAAATCCAAAAGCTTTATTTAAAGTTCCTATATAGTCGCACAGATATATTTTAATACCAAACTTCCCTATAATAACTACCTATCCGTATACGCACCGTTATACGCGCGTACGCATCTTACAAAGTAATTAAACCGTCGGGTTTAGATCGCTTGGTTCATCGTTGCGCTACGAGCTGAGACCTGCAATTTTGTCGTATGCGTATATATATATAGTACGCTTATACTTATATACACCTTTTTGGTACATACACACACACATACACGCGTTGGTCGACGAGCGCTGAATGGTTAATATGCAGTCGAATCGATTTCCATAAATCTTGAAAGAAGAGAAGCAAGAGAGAGAGAGAGAGAAGATGATGCTCGCGTAAAGCATCCCGAAATGTATACATACACGTTATGTATATAGATATAAGCGATGAGTTTTTATATACGCATGTTGGGCGCGTCGTTGTCGTCGTCGTTCTCGCGGGCGATGGATCGAATGGAGTCGTATATTTCGGTAAATTGATTTTTATGGGCTCGCGTTTCGGGACGTGTTGATGTCATTTGAATATGTATTAGCTTTTATGGCGTCTGTATAATAAATCTGATGAATTTTTATTTGATTCCTGTCTGTGTATTATATGCGTGTCAAAGGTCATTGCGTTGAATAAATTTAATTTACGGGTATAGAAATATATGGGGGTTGCCGAATTGCGGTATAATTTGAACGATCGGTTATTATTTTATGACTGTTTTATATTGAAATGTGCCGTTATATACATTCGCCAAGTCAATTAACAAATTCTTATTCGATTTTACAACCTCGTGTGAGTCGTTTTCTTTTCAGCATTTATACCTCGACACAATTACGTATAGAAACACCCCATTCATAACATTTCACTTCGAAATCAACTCAACAAACATCCAATTTACAAGCGATCAACAACATTGGCAACGCTCAAAACATTTCCCCTATTCTCCCTCCCCCTCAAAAAAAAATACGTTCATCGAAATTCCCCATCACCCCATCTTATAAAATCGTCGTTCCGTCACATTCGACACACAAATACATACATACATACATATACACGTGTCCCCTTACACACTCGCATATATATACGCATCTTCGTTTCCCAATCTCACTATCTCAATCGCCGATCGACCAGATCTCTCCCCCCCCCATATATACAACGCGCGAAAACAAAACAGATCGATCGATCGATCGATCGTTCGCTTGCTCGCGCGCGCGCGCGTCGGTATTAATTAAGACGTGTAACTCAATTAAACGCCTTATCGCTAGCGCATGCTGCCTTATACGAGCTGTTTTCGCATGTAAATCAGAGAGCGAAGAAAGATAAGCCGGCCCCGTGTGCGCGCGCGCGAACGGCTCCGATTAACGATATATCTTGCACCGATTATTATCGAAATGTGTGTTAGTGTGGAGGGCTGTTTCGAGGCGCCTTCTGTGTCATACAGATATATATATATATGTATATGTATATACACGCGTGCGTGTAAACGGTTGGAAAAAAAAAGGTACGTGTATATATATGTATATATAGATAAGAGACGATTACTCCCGCGTACACAATGCCATAGTGTGTGTGTGTATGTGTGTATGTGCAGCGAAACGCAAGATTACTTAAAATGCGAATAAATTAGGGAGGGAGTTTTTGCACGTTGCTTCTTACTTATATCCTCTCTCTCTCTCTCTCGCGTCTCTCTCGCGTCTCTTCGTATACACTGCACTCTCTCTTCTGCTTTCGTGCGTGTAGCATTATATTCCTCGCGCGCGCTTTCGTCGTTACCCCAGCGTGAAAAGGAAAAAAAAAATATGCCGACGCCGACGACGACGACGACGGTGGTATACGTGTAGTTTATTACGTATACTGCGATGTATATACGCGTACGAAAAAGGGAATTTTTGCTGCTTTGGTGGATATAGGGAAATGTAGAGTTTTGAGAGAAAAAGAAGGAGACTATAGGCACTTGTGTTATGCAAATTTGTTTTTTTTGTAGTATGCAAATTTTAAACCGTATATATACATAAATGTGTGTTTTTTGGTTTGTCGATCTACATGTGATCGTTGATACTTTGGTTTCTTTCTTTTTTTACTATAAATGGTATTATATTCGTTGTTAGTGTGTTGTTTATATGCTGTAAATGAGTATAAAAATTTAATGTATATGTATATAATTACAAACGTTTTAAGCACACGCTGAGAAAAATATAAAACGTTTTGGATATATATATATATATATATATATATATCGTATAATTTTCGTAAGAATTTTACTCTTAATTAAGTCACTTACGCTCGTCTTTCATAAATTATTTTTATACATATTAACGTCAATTACCGGTATAATTTATTGTAATTTCACCTTAATCACCTGCCGATGATCTGATAACGGCGTTAATGTATGCTCACGGCAACAACAGAAAAAAATAAAACTAATTTATTATATATATCGAAAAAAAAAACTAACAACAAAAAAAAAGAAAGAAATAACAATAAAAAAAATTCCAATCGTCATATTATATACATATACGTATATATTTGAAAAAAAAACTACGTTTACTTGCGCGTCATCCTCTCTCTCTCTGCACTTGGTAAAAAAAAAAACCGTCACTCACCGAATACCCTTCATACAGCGACGACAAAAAAAAAAGAAGAGAAGAAGCCAACCCAAATACCCTTATACATCTCTCCACACACACATACATACGTATACATATACACAGTTCTGACGCAGGGACACATTTCTCCTCTCGCGCGGGCGAAATCAGACGGACAGACGGCGGCGTCGAAGAAGAAGAAGAAGAAGAAGCGGCGGCGGCGATCCCCGCAAATCCGAGGCCACGTAAATCCCCGCAAGTCGCGAGTCGCTTTCATTTCACGGGGAATTAAGCCAGCAGAGCGCGGCCGAGTTAAGTCGCTCGCTTGCGCAGCTGCCGCCGCTGTTGCTGACCTTTTGCGCGTTGAAATTTTTCTCGGGGAGAATACCAACGTGTGTATGTGTGTGTATATATATATGTGTATAGTGGAAGATGGAAAAAGAGAGTGACCGGGATTTGCGTAATCCCGAGGAGAGGTTCTCACGAGGGAGAGAGAGAAGTGTTCGACTTTTCGAAATTCCGAGGGACTTCGAGGGTGAAGGATTAGAGGAGGGTGAGAACGATGGGGATGCAGGATAGGTTTGGGAAATTATTTGCATCAAGTAGTATCTATATAATCTAATGAATTTGGATAGTTTTGAATGTTGATTTTTTGTTTCTTGTGAATTAGCAGCTGATCGAAGTTAAATGAGATAATATACAATTACAGGCAGTAAATATCGATTGATCATAGAGTTTTCTCGTTTATATAAAAGATTAGTATAACACATTTTTTGTTACGACTATGCATGAGCAGCGTGAGATATACAGAATTAGATGAGAGATATAATAAAGTTCTGTTCGATAATTTACAGTGTCAGCATTACAAGAATGATTTTAGCTATAATATGTATTTTTTATTTAAGCTACTTTAAGTTATTCAATGCTGTTAGATATGCCTTTACCTACAGTAATAAAATTCCAAGTAAACTGAAAAGCCGTATTTTGCGGTTACACTATATTACATATCTAATTAAGCATACCATTAAAGGCGTTTCACTACCGCAACCGATAAGTTTTCCTGCCTATTCTCTCTAGTTTCTCGATAATTTTTCTTTTTTTTACACACAGACCTGCACGCACACCGCAAAGTCAATATAGTATATGCCATTATGAACCTCATGAAAGATAAATATTACATTTCAATAAAACGCTTTAAAATGTATATATTATGTGTCGGACTTTATTAATCACATTGCTAATGAACCGCAAATGAAAGAAATACTAGTAGCGCGAGCATATATAGCAATCATCATGAAGATTAAACGTTTTTGCAGAAAACATCAGTCATTGCGATTTTCCCGAAGCAGCTATAGTCGCATCAATCATCAATGCATAATATTTAAATTATTTATTTAATCGTTTAGCTGTTTATGCGTATAATTTTAAATGACGTAAATTGTCGCGCTAGCAAATGCTATACGTGTCGGAATGTTTATCGATTTGCATTTTAACATCGCGTAAAATCAATTATATAGATTTAATAATAAATGGTTCGTATAATTCTGAACAAATTGAAGCTATAAAATTTGTAATTTCTTAGATCAATTATATTCCGCTTAATACTTGCAATCCGATTGTAACAGCATTTAAATTTTATTTATGCTAATATACTTTTTCTTTGCTTTATATAAGTCTTATTATTTTAATAAATTGCTAACAGTACGTATATTCCGTATAAAGAAGCCTATATATATTTTAACTATATCACGTAACTAATTTCTCAATCAAGCCAGCGATGGTTTTATATAGAAGATTGTTTTCAAAAAGGATCGAAACAACATCTAAATTGATATTGGAGCGCAAAGGCCGCTCGAGCGTTAAATTAACTTAAATGTTTAAAATTCTCTAGTCTTATATATTAAATTGATTTTGTTGTAATATATTAATGTAGGTTACGCGTAATAGCGCGTTTAATTTTCGTTAAACGAATTCTTCGTATATATATGGCCACGACCGTTATACTTTTAATGATCTCTTGGCTAGTTCTCGATTAAATTAATCTCGAAAAAGGGTATCTGTAAACTTTTGCAGATGACTTTTGAGATAGCTACAGTTGCTCGCTGAATTAATTGTAGATCAGTTTATAGTTTTATGCAGGATTAAACGATAGTTTAGAAGATTATACATATGTCAGGTCATCAAGAATTAAAGGGGATTCGAAGAATTCTTGGTTTTCAATAAGTAATACAGTTCATTTTATTTTCAGCTTGTATAATATTTTATTAAAATTAGATTTCAGAACTCAACATATTCTTCTCGTGTTATACAAAAACCTTAGTTCGATACAAAATTATGATATATTTAAGAGAATATTACATTATTCGCTTTATTCTTTACAATTTCTCTTTTTACATAAAAAATTTGCTTATACAATCCTTCAATCCAACCTCATACAATATCAATCTTCTTTTCCACATGTATACCAAAAAAAGAACGAAACAATTACCTTCATACTGGTCTCGAGAACCGTTTGCTTCCCACAAAGACTAATAACCCAACGACATATCCATAGGCTGTATCCGAATCACCTTCTTTTTCCCCTAACCCAATTCCAACCTCACCTCTTCACTCATACCTTTACCTCATCTTTCTTGTCCACATGTATATAGTATATATATATACCTTCTACCTCGGCAGCAGCAGCAGCAGCAACAGCAGCAGCATCACTCCGCTCGCTCGTTCGTTCGTGCATAAATCATCCTCTCTCTTTCTCTCTCTCTCTCTCTCTTGCTCCTTCTCGTACCAAAAAACCATACAGAGCCGGTCGAAATCCTCTCGGCGTGACTGTCACCGAGCCTTTACACATACCTATATAAGAATCCTTGGAGCGTGCTGGCACGGTGCTCGATCACCTCTCCTTCTTTTTATTCTTACGTATGTGTATACCTATATATATATATATATATATATATATATATATATACACACACACACCTATATAGTATCCCACTTCTCAGTGCCGATGATTCGATGGTCAGCAAGCGTGTGGGTTAGGTCGAGTGTGAAACTAGGGATTTTCAGGCAGCGAATCAATCTGGATTCTGGAAAATTGCCTTTTGTATATAAGTCGCTTGGAAGTAAAGCAATCGGTCTTCGATTGCGAGTTTTATTTTGGATTGGAGGGGGTGGAAGGGTCAGTAGGATTGTCGAAGGATTAGAGGATATTGTTGGGGTTGTTGAGTTTTATTTTTCTTTTTTTTTTGGAGCGATATAGAAGGTGTGCGAGAGTAATGAGGAATTAATGCACTGTGTAATAGGGTTCGTTCTAGTCTGTAAATACGAGGAGTGCTGGTGTGCATGATTGGGTTGAGTTATATAGGGAAATATATACTTACGCAAGGATTTTTTTTATACTTCCTTGAGAGTATATAGTAAACTGAATTGTTACGAGTTCTTGAGCTGGGTAGTAAATTCTGACTCGTTGTGTTGGATGGTGAGAGTTTTTATAAAATACTGTAATCAATGACGATAATTTATTGGTGTAACGAATGAAAACATGTTTCCTCGATCTAATGAAATTTTTGTTGTAGAAGGAAAAATAATAAAAAGTCTGTGTGAAAATTAACGATCTTTACTCATATATATCATATCTCTATGTACAAAACTTAATGACTCTAGTACTTATAATTCAATGATATTTAATGATGTTTTAATTCACATTGAAGTTTACTTAATAAATAATCAATATTTTACTTCTAATAATTTCATTATACAAAAGATAATGATTGGGACAGCCAAATGTATACCGACTGTTTCAATTTTAAACTATGTCTATTCCCTATGCTTATTGAAAACACATTTTTAATCTTTCTCTTACACCGTTACAAAATTCGAACAAAATACTTATCCAACAGCACTCTTCAACCTTCCATTAAATGCCAACCCTCACCTTCTTCTCTCTCCCTCGCAACAGCGCATCTCCTTACTCTCTTTCTCTCTCTCTCTCTCTCTCTCTCTCAACTCCCGCTAAATAATTTGTATTTCGCAACGAGAGTCCCGGCACTTCTGCATTCCTTCCCTCCACTTCTTTTCTTCGCGTACTTCCAGCCTCGTGCACAACCACCACCACCACTACTACCACCTCTTCTTCTACACAAAGAGTCAAGTACGAAAAAAAAGGAGTCGCTCGCTCGCTCGCTCGCTTGCTCGTGCATTGTTTCTGTGGGAGGATCTCATGCATAAGTTAGACTCTCCACGCGAGCGCAGGTGTAAAGGGAACGCGTCCGCAAGAGAGAGAGAGAGAGTTTCGCCAAGTAATCGTACTCATTAATAACGCCTCCCCCTTTTGCGCGAGCGAAAGAGAAAGAGAGAAGACTGGGATTCGGTGATGTGGATACCCCCCTCCAGTGCTCAGAGCTTCTTGGATTACCAAAGGGCTAGCTGGTGGTTGGTGTGTTGATGTTGTCGTTGTTGCTTTTTAATCGTGGCTGTGGGCTGGTTTTGCGAGTAGAAAGGTTTGCGTTGTGATCCATTTTTTATTGGTACATGTATATGATATACTGGGCATGAGTTGAGAGACTTCAAAGAAGTTTTTAAGATCAATTTTTTTTTTTGTTTGTTTTTTATTTCATATGCATTGAGTAACGTGTATAACGGTGTCACTAGACTGTTTTTATTTTCTTTAATTTTAAATTAGACCGACTGCGTTTCTAACCTTTAGATCTCTGAAAAGACGAGAAACAAAACAAAAAAAAACAACAAATTCGCCTGTAAGTATAGTCCAAGAGAATGCATGACACGTGTCATTACAGTGAGTTGACTTCAAATACTTTAGAAGAAAGTACATTCCAGCCTTCACCTCTTTCCCCAATCAATCAAAACCGTCAGAAAAAGGCCAACCTCGCAAGCGAGCCTCTCGCTTCACAAAAAGAAAGAGCACTCAAACGCTGCCACTTACGGCAAATAAAACTTAATCGATCACTCGTATTATACGCACATACGTACACGTACACGTTTCTCTCTCTCTCTCTCTCTCTCTCTCTCTCTCGCTCTCTCTCTCTCTCCTCACAACCCCGCGGTTAATTCGCACCAATAAGAACCACAGCGCTCACGAAAAACAACACAATATATCCCTCGCGCATCAATAACTCGACAATTAGTTACTCACTACAATTTATACATCTCTCCCCCCCTCCTCTCTCTCACTCACTCTCGTTGGTCGCGAAAAATCACGCGCGGGAAAATTACTAATCGGCACTCGCTCTCTCTCTCTCTCGCGACTGTGCTATCTCTTCAGCCCATCAATGCCCCTCGCTCGCGCGCGATATTTCTCACCTCTCTCTCTCTCTCTCTCTCTCTTACGGGGCGTGTTTGCGCGCGAGGAGAGGAGAGTAAGAAGAAGAAGAAGAAGAAGAAGAAGGAGGAGGAGGAGTAATGCGCCGATGGCCCGATACGCGACGGGATTAATCACATCGCTCTCTCTCTTTCTTTCTCTCTCTCTCGCTCGCGTTCCGCTAATCCAATTCCACCTCTTCGTAAGCGTCGAAGAGAGAGAGAGAGAGAGGCTTCTTCGGGAGAAAGAGATGGGATCGCGCATAAGGCGCGAGCGAGCGAGAGAACTCGGCGGGGGGCTTTTCGGGTGTTAAAATGTTAATTTGTATTAGCGGGCATCCTTTCTTGTAGAGCTCACACGCGTGAGGTGCTTTTCTGTAACGTCGTCGTCGTCGTTGTTGTTGTTTTCTTTTTTAGGAGGAAGGATGATGTGGTATGCGAAATTGAAAGGACAATTGCTGTGTGACGCACGAGTAGGTTATTTCGAAGGGTATACGGGTGAAAATCAATTATGGAGGTGTAAAGGTAGAGAGGGTTTTGGAGCTAGTTAGGAGTATAGTAGGTTGGATTTTAATGGGTATCTGTGATATGTGAATAAAGTGACGAAAAAGTTAATTTAATTTCTAAAGATAATAACTGTGTTAATGATCACATAGATATTTTTTGCTTGTAAACATTTAATGCTGGTTCTCGGGATGCGCCAATATTGAAGATACTTCATTGTTGGAGACAGTGATTTGTCCTGGAAAATATAAGAACATAATTATGATATGGTAGGAAATTACATAAATTTAAAATTAATTATGAGTTAATAGAAGATAATGATTGATGCATTGATAAACGATGATTTTGTAATTGCTAATAATTGATAAAGCATAAATATACATTGATTGATTGCAATGGAGGTAATAGTGCCGTCAGAACAAACTCTCTTTTATGATGAAGTAAATAGTTCAAACTAAAAAAGAATGACTTTGTTATAAGTAAATAATGCTTTGAATACAGTTTAAAGATTATTTTTTTACGTAATTATATCAGAGTTAGTATAATTTCTTTAATATATACTAGAAACTTAGAGTAACATAAAAGTTGAAAAATTTCCCTAGAAATCATTGAAATCACTAAATAAATTCTAAAACCACCACCTAACTATATCAACATCACGAGCAACTCGCAATACAATCCTCGCATACCATCACAATCGACACTTTCTTCACTTCCCCACAACTTCGAACTACAAATCCTTCATCGCTCGAACTACACTTCTACTCTGTTCTCTCTCGCGAAAACTCACTCACTCTCTTGTTCTCTTCACCAACCCTCTTCTCTCCCTAGCAACCTTAACTATATATACCATACACTACAGCAGCATATATACGCACGTATGAGAGAAAACGTCGGCAGTAGGCGTGTCAGAACGCTCGGCGACGTTAATGCCTTTTTCTCTCTCTCTCTCTCTCACTCACTCACTCACTCTCTCTCTCTCTTTGGCGTCTCAATAAACAATATTTACAGAGAACAGGTGGGCTATACGCGAGGGCGTCAACGGTCGGAGGTGGACGAGCAAACACGAGGGCATAATTTACGCGAGTGACGCCTACGCGCGCGCGCGCGCAGAGAACTGAGAAAGAGAAGACTTCTTCATATACACGCTCGTGTATAGTTTTTTTTTTCTTTGAAGGTGGACTTCTGTCTTGACGATTGGGAGAACGTGCCAGTGGTTGGGGTAATTTACGCGAGTTTTGCCAGTGGTAGATAAATCATAATTATAGAAAGGTATGATGTTGGTGAGAGAAGGAGAGAGAGAGAGAGAGAGAAAGAGAGAGAGAGAGAGAGAGAGAGAGAGAGAGAGAGAGAGAGAGAGAGAGAGAGA